>JAOEGS010001118.1:72127-110340 GCA_025447755.1 Corythornis vintsioides | reverse complement strand
TTTTATCTCTCCTGAAATTAGTCGTAGAACTATGACCATACTTTGATTCTGTATTTTACCACAGGGTGTTGTGGCTTCAGTGTTCCCAACTCCATTTCTTCCTTAATACAAGGTGTCCACCTCTGGCTGCATTTTCCATGTTTCTTTGCATTTGCTGGTACACGGTGTGGGAGAGGTGTTGGAATGAGCAAGTGGATGAGCAGTAGATGTTTCTGATGTCTTTTCAAACGACATGTATGTGTACATTAAAATATATTTGTCACACAATTCTGCATCTAAACTTGTAACCAATTGATTGATCTCAATTAGTTTGTTGTTATATATATAAAACAAATGTCCCTGAAATGGTTAACATGAAGAATGAGCTTGTTCTTGAAGCTTGCATACTGTGGCTTCCTCTTCATCACTTCATCTGTTTTGAAGCCAGTTTTAATTTCTGCTAGAAGATCCTATGTGTGCTGAGTAATGAAGAGGTAAAGTTGCTGTTTGTGTAGTGAATGTTGTATAAAAGATGTTAAATGTAATGAGCAAAGGCAGAGTACAATGGTAACTGTAGTGTAAAAATATTAGCAAATGAGATAACTGCCAGATTAATGAAGTTGAGGGTGATATAAATTAAGGCATAGTTGTATGCAAAATAAGAGTTCATGCATTTGGCTGGATGGTTGTAACTGATACATCCAGCTGATGTCAAGTAGCTGTTTCAGCATAAAGAACATCACTGGCATTTGTTGTAAACTGAGTGTGCTTAACAGAATAATTCTGTTTGTGGGAATTTGGCCTAAATAAAAGATCTCACCTTCCCTTTGCAACAAACCTTTTTGTTCTGGATTTTAAGCTTGTCTGAATGAGTGTAAAACTATGGAGGCCAAGTATATATCCTAAGGAAAGAGAGTTGGATGTGAGGAACTTGGACACAGTGGTTCTGCTCCCAGCTTTAGCCCTTTGCTTTTACAGGTGTGCTCGGCACATCTCAATATTAACAAATGTCTCAAACTCCATCTTAAGATGTTTCTTCTTTTCCCTTTCACTATTTCTACAACTGTACCCTCCTACTGATGGAAACCTACTCCAGTGTCCAAGCTAAATGACTGGATTATAGTTCTTTGTTCCTAGGACAAGTTTTTCCTCTGGTTGCTATCACCTAAACATTCACAGAGCCAGCTTTGCTGTCTGTGGCAGTTAGGATCACCCTTCTCCTGGTTGCCACTGATGTTCTCCTGTGTAACATTTGAATCTGATCGTGGTGTCAAAAAACACAGGCATTGGTACAGTGCTGTATGATCTACTTGGCTTGAGTGTTGTGATTTGTGATAACTGCCCTGTGGCTTATAGAATGAGTTTGTTACAACTTTTGGCATACCTGTGAATGCCATAATCCTGCCTTGTGAAGAACAGCAGCCTGCTGAGATATACTTTAGCACAGGCAAACACAAAACATGGCATTTTTTTTGACAGCAAGCTCACAGTGTTTTCCTATGGTAAAAATTACATTAACAGAGCTAGCTACAACCTGGTTTTAGGAGCTGACATTTATTTGATGATAATGAAACAAAGTCTTTTGTGTTTTTACTGATCACTGCTAAAAAGATTGTTAATATTCCAAGAGAGGCTGAGACGGTTACTGTATGAAAATACAAGAGGTTTGAATGGGAAGAATTAACAGCAGTGGCAAGAAGATTCATTATTGACAAGACGTTTAAGTTCTTTCTGACTGGAGGATATGGGTGTCAGATTGCTCCTGGAAAGCTTTTCTTGTCGAGGCCATGATTTTGGAGTGCATGCCAGTTGTTTTTTCTAATACATGGCACAAAAATTAGCTGGTTCAGTACATATGTCTGTGGTGTTCCCAGATGCTTACAAAATATTTTATTGGAATAGTGGAATAGATTAACCATTTGCAAAGCACGTGAAAGTCAGCAAGAACTCGAGTAAGTGTCAAAATAGATATTCCCAGAAGACACATCTTCAAACCTGTTTAGCTTTCTCCTCTAACAAGAAGACAGATGTCACATAGCTCGACTGAAGTTTTTTTGATACTGTCTCCTCTGACTTCTTGTAAGCAAGACAGAGAAATACAGTTTATTATTTACTAGCAATAAAGTTAGATGTGTTAAGAAATTATTGTGAAATAGGGCTTGGGGAACAATGATAAATAATTGACTGTCAGAATGGAAAGGCCATAACATGCCAGTTCCCTAGCAGGCTGCCCCAGTCCTCAGTGTTAGCAGCAGCAGCTTGGAGCAAAAAAAGAGGCTGCTCATTACATCTGCAGGTTATATTAATATGAGGGGCTTGTATGAAGAAGGTTTAACATTTAGAAAAATCTTGATGAGTAGGAGAAATCATTTGCAATTCTGTAAGGACAGCTACGAAGAACTAGACTGGAGTATGAAGGATTATCTGTGCAATAGGTTGGGGAATAGCAGGTTAGGTAGGTGTTCTGGGAAAGGGACATTGAAGGTTCCTGAGTGACTTGGAGTTGAAAGGGGACCATTTGAGTCTTAGTAGTGATGTTCATGATGGGAATTTCAAGTAGGAAATGACATATTTGAAATCACCCTTCCTTCCCCAGCCAGTAATAAACCTTCTTGAGTTTTAGGGGAAACACAAGGAAAAACTTTTTCTCAGTAAGGGTGCCAGAGCCTGGCAGGGGCTGCCCAGGGTGGTTGTGGAGTCTCCTTCTCTGGAGACATTCAAGATCCACCTGGATCTGTTCCTGGGTGACTTAGGCCAGGTGATCCTGCTCAGGCAGGGGGGTTGGACTAGATGATCTTCTAGGTCCCTTCCAACCCCTAACGTTCTGTGATTCTGTGATTCTCCTGCCAGTAAGTCACCTCTGTCATTCAAATAGAGCGTTGCTTAAAGCGATGGTATCTGCATGCCCAGATCTGTAGCAAATGCTACCTGAAATTCCTCCTTCTGAACTAGTTTGTGAAACATCTTTGCTGAGACCTAACCTTCTGGGAAGGACAAGTTAAAGAGTTTTAAGCCAATGTAATTAAGATACTACAGCTGAAAGGAAAGTTTCACAAAGTCTCACATCTCAGTATGAATACATTTTCTAAACAAAAAAGACTTGAGGTTTCTGTGTTGTCTCTCCAGGACAGATATTAGGTGGCAAACATTGCTTGGGTGCAGCCACATGTAGCTGAAAATCAGCCAAGCTATTTACCTTAGTCACCATTTTGATTTCTGAAATGTGCTTGTTTTAAGCTAATGAGCTGGTCGTTACTTTTCCTTCATTACTTCTTATTGATGATTTTTTCCTTGAACTGTGGATTTTAGCATCCAGTTTATTTGTAAGAAAAATTAGAAAATTCCTTACTTAGGGCTTAAATAAATACTTGCACAGTTCTTCTTGCACAGAACTGGTTTGTTTACCAAGACAGTTCTTTTTTAAACTCACTGATGGTGAGGGAGTCGAGTATGATCAGGCCATATGGTTGTTTTCAAACTTGTACTGAAGTCTTTTCTATGCTCCACCAAAGAGTGGGCACAGCTGTGTTCCTCACAGGTAGCATCAGAACAGAGCTACTCCCCTGGTCACATTAGACTTGCAGGGGTTGTTTTGTTTCTTTGTGCTATAAACCTCATGCTTGCTGCATCCCCTTCTTGTCTGTCTCACAGAGAAGCCCCTGCAGCAACAGTGTGAATTTGAATCCAGCAGCTTTTAGGGGGTCAGGCATTGTTTACCAAATAATATCTTTTAAATATCTCATTGTATCTATAGTTATGGACCTGTAGCCAGCATTCTTAGCAGTCCCCATGCACGCTGAATAACATTTATTTCTGGGAGTTACCAGGCAGAGCTAAACAGTTGGTTAAACACATCCAGGTAGTAGAAACCTGGCAGTGCAAGATGACAGGCAGTGCTATTCACCTGGGGCTGCAACGACTGGGGGAAGCTGGAGGAATTGTGGCCAGTGCTGAACTGCAATGGCTGTAGCATTTGACAGGTATGAATTGAGTTATTATCTGCAGTGGGGTTTGGAATGGGATCTTTAGGGCTAGCATCACAGATGGGTTAGTGATAGTAATGATGATTGCTGTCATTCCTCATTTTCAGTTTTGCACAGATAAGGCTAGTTAGGTTGTGGGACCAAATAAGGTTTCCAAGGAACTTCTGTGAGCGTAGGACTTGGATCTAATTAAATCCTATGATTTTATTCATGCTCTGTGTGATATTTGTTGCCTGCCATTGACAGTTTTGGAAAGCAACAAAGTAGTTGAAGAGCAAAAGAATCTGGAGACTCCTCCAATATTTTCAGAAGCAGAGTTTTTTGCAGGGGGTAGATGAGGCCCTGCTGGAGGCCGTGGTGGGATTATTATGGATTGTAAAGTTTAATCTGTCTGTTTTCACACATCATGCACCAGCTACAGACCTCTGCCTGCTGACCTTTTCTTATTTATATGACAGAAAAAAAAAAAACCCTAAATAAAAATCCAAGAATGCTGCCTAGCAAAAGTAATAAGGTAATAGTAAAAGCGGTCCTTTTTCTATCTCTGTCACTGGCAGGCTGTGCAGCCCTCAGTAAATGAGATTCCCTATGTGCTCAGTATTCCCTCCTGATAGTTGGATTTTTAAATGGGCAGGATCCTGGGAGCAGGGGCTGCTGCTATAATGTGAACCCTGTGAAACCTGCATTTGAATTTTACACTGAAATGAGAATGACACACTCCCCTACGATTGCTGGTAAACAGAAATGTAAGCCAGTAAAGCTACAGCAGTTATTAAACTGGGAAATAAATACAGAAGTAAACATTTCTATACCTTAGAAATTAACCAGGCAAAAACTGTTCAGAGTTTTTGGTTCCCAATGCATATTACCACATGAGGGTGAAGCTATGGTTGAGAAAAAAATCTAGACTTTAAAATATAGTTAAATATTTCAATAAAACCTCTAAATTAGGGCTGTATAAATTTAAAAGGAACCTGCTTATCTTCTCTTTCATGGTCTGGTGAACTTCATAGCCTGCCATATCTTTCAAAATAGTGGAACTTTGGAAGGCAAAAGTATAGCGATGCCATGAATATAAACTACTTTTGTTCCCCAATGAGGTCTTGTTGTCAAGAAACTCTGAAAGAGAAAGCTTAACAGAGGACAGAAGGAGGAAATTATGGCATATTAAATAAGTAAAGGTAACTAGGGTTGTTACCAGAAATTATTTCAGCCATTTATAAATAGCAGAAACAACACCTTCAGCACTACTGAAGGAATTTCCTGCATAACAGTTCATTATTTTATTGTTGTTTTCTTTGATTATTATTGCTGCAAGATTTATGGGTGTTATGAATCCACCTGGTGAGGGGTGTTGCTGAAGCAGCTCACCTGGATTCCTGAAGCAGTAGCTGCCCACTTGTGCTGTATAACTCAAACCCAAGACCTGTCCACTGACACTTTGAACAATTTAGCTTTTTTAAATGGCTGTAAAATACCATTTACCTTGCAGCCAGCTCTGAATCTGCCAGAGTAACTAGAAAGAAAAATAATCCCTTTGCTGATTGGATTCAGGGCAAAATTCAGAATATTTTTATTTAGAAGAGTAGTTAGATGATCAGCATTCTGGCTTTGAACAACAAATATTCCTTTGAGTTGTACTTCTTTCAGTGTCTTGAAATGTGAACTGCAACTATCAACTGAGGCCTCCCACCCACACCCCCACTACCCCCCTAGCCTGAAACCTTGGATTTCACTCTGGGAGTTCAGCCTTGGACCTCACTGGGGTTCTGTGCTCAGCTGCTGTCTTCTGAAGCTAAGGCATCAGATTTCAGGTCTTGCCTATGCACGTTTGGATTTTCATTAAAAAGAAAAATAACCAGACAGAAATTGATTGGAATATCTTGGTGTGGACAAGCAGATTTGATCAATATAATATGCAGCAGAAATTGCAAATAGTTTGTTGCATGCACTGGGGGATGAGTGGTGTTAATGCCAGCTGAAAGACCCTAAGGAAAATAGAAATATCTGCTTTTCTGGCCAGATGTCAAATACCTTTCTGGGATCATTTATAAGCTTTCAAGAGAAGAGGCACTGATTTTGAATCTAGACATGGTGACGAGAGAAGAGGTACAGAGAGATGTTTATAAAACATTTGAGAATTGACAGGTGGGTTTTGCTGTGAGCTGTACTCCACTGCAGTCTGAGCTACTGATTTTATAGATCTGAAGTGCCTGAGGGAGGAAATGTGAAAAGGTTTTCTATTAATTCTCTATTGCCTACAAGTTAAAAAGGAAGGGAAAAAGTCCTCCAAAGAAAAATATTACTTCCATGCTATTATTTCCTTCTGAGTAGTCTAAAGGTAAAAGATATTTCAAAAAGAAGATGCTGTAAAAAAGCAAATACACTTCCTTCAAACTCTTTCTCCTGCAAGAGTAGCATCTAACTGAAAACTGGATTTAGGGTGAGATCTGGTTATGCTCTATTCACTTTTATGTTATTTTAATGTTTGATCTGTGGAGCACCTCTGAAAGGGACTCATTTCCTACATCAGTATTTGTAGTAGGATGTTGGAGACTACTTGGAATTTCCTGAGGTATTTTTTGTTTAGTCTATTTTTAGCATTGGATATGAGAGTGATTCACAGATTTGGCAGGCAGAAGTCAATCAGGGCCATTGATGTTTTAGGTCTTAAAAATTCTCTCTCAAAACAAAGAACATAAGTTAAATACATATCTTCTCATTTGGAAAGTGTCGTAGGTTCAAAGCCATACAAATGCACATCACTTCTCCATGTGGATTTTGTAAGGTTTGATTTTTTCCTTTTTGCTAGCAAAAAGAAATTTTAGGAGAGTATGTTTAAGTGATTCATCTACCTGAGAACTCCATGGGAAGTTGTTTGCATTTAACAGCTATTCTAAAAGAAAAACAACAAACTAACAGCCTTTTAGGTTTGAGATATGCATTCAATTTTTTTATCTGATGGATTTTGATACTTTTTTCCCCCCCCCCCCCCACTGGCTGAATAGGCATGAGCATGTGACAGTTCAAGAAAATTAGGTTTTGTAATCAAATGTGTTCAAGTGATACTGCATAAATTTTTATGAGAAAACAGTAAAAAATCAAACTCTCTTGTCAGATTTTAAAAGAGTTGCCATTGATTAGGGAAAAGAGTTATTCTGAAGTCCACCGAGTGCATGGGTACCTGTTTTCATTTCTTTAATTGGTGTAATAGCACTTTTAGGGAAGAGTATTGTATGTGGAAACATGGAATCTAGCATGTGTAATTTTCCACTAACACAACAGCTGCATTTCCTTGCTGAAAAACCTGCTGTCAGTGAAATGTACTGGAATAGTGAGATGAAGAATGCAAACAGGCCAAACTTCTGTAATAACAGAGACTGTTAAATAACAGCAACAAAAAAAGGCATGTGCTCTCATATCTTTCCAACAAAATACTTGTGATTTTTTTTTTTTCTTTTTGTCATTATTTGCTTCAGTTCTGGTGAAGAACAGTGGATGAAGGAGCACTCACAATATTATTTCTCTGGAATGCTTGGGGAAATGGGCTTAGGAAGGTTTTTCTGAGATGTGCAAGTGCTGGGTGGTTCTTCAATTGGCTTGACTCTTTCTTCTGTGGGACAGAAACTTTTCTGAGACCTGTGAATCACCTATATTCATCAAAAGCCTTGGCTTCCTATCCATCAGAAGAGATACATGCTAGAATTAACTCTCCTCTTCTAAAGTCAGGGAAGTCACGTTGCCTCAAGCATTGGCTCTCATGGGAGCTGTACTGCTCATCTGTTGTTCATATGACTTAAAGCCATCTTCCATGGGTGCCCAAGGATGTTTTCTATGCTGGTAGTCTCCCACAGGGAAACAGAAGGAAAAAAATAGCTTTTTTCACCAACAGCTGCTTTGCACTTAGGTGTTAGTGATGCGTGATGCACCTCGGGAAAGCTGAGAACATGGGAATAAGGTGGAACTTGTTTGATACTCTCATATGGAGTCATCACCTTAAAACCCCTTCATCTAGAGAATCCCATGTTTTGAAGCTCATCAAGAGCCATATTAATTCATAGGAGTGCCAATATTAATGTACATGTTGGGAATGTACAGCTCAGGTAGGGAAGGAGCTCAAACTGTTCTCTTGGTGTGTTTTGGAAACAGTACAGTGGTGAGCCAGGCCCCTTGTTTTTTATTTGTAATGTTTCCAGCTTGAGCTGGCACTTTGCTACAAAAAAAAGATCTAGCTGAGCCAGTCAGAAACCCCTTGGCTTGCTGGTAACTGTAAATAGATGCTATTTAATGTAAAACACTGCAACTGGGTGTTTGCAGGCCTTCATACACAACTTGTGTTTAATTAATGACATAACAAAAGCAGCTAAGAATTCAGACTTTCCATTTTAAATATATTCTGATAAATAAGAGTGTCCTAGTGTTGAATAACAACTATTTGTGGAGTGCTCAACAGGCTTTCCTTTTAAATCTGCTAAGGGTTATGTTCATTATTTCTGTTTCCTCTGTTGAACTGGCATCTTATTTTGGCTATAAACAGGTACCATATGCTCAAAGGACTGATGGACTTCACTGTGCTTGTCTGATGTTATTGGTTCAGAGAACTGCAAAACAGCAATGTTTGCAGTACCGTGTTGCACAAACTTTGTGGATTAGAATTGTAGGCTCTGGTAGTTCTGTGGTTATAAGCTAGATCACAAGAGGTTCCACCTTAACATAAAGAAGAACTTCTTTACAGTGAGGGTGACAAAGCACTGGAACAGGCTTCCCAGGGGGGTTGTGGAGTCTCCTTCTCTGGAGATTTTCAAGACTCACCTGGATGCGTTCCTCTGGGACCTGTGTTAGATTATATTTAGATTATGATCCTGGCTGGCAGGGGGGTTGAACCCAAAAATCTCCTTTCAACCCCTAATACTCTGTGACACTGTGAAACTGTAATGCATTTATTAATTTTGTAAAAAAAAAAAAAAAAAAAAAAAAAAAAAAAAAAAAAAAAAAACAAAAAAAAAATAAGAAAAAAAGAAAAAATGAAAAAAAGATGAAAAGAAAAAAAAAAGAAAAAAAATCCCTAATGCCAATCAGATACTTGCTGCTGGCAGGGAACAGATGCCAAAACCCTTTATCTCAGTTTGTTAAGCTGTAAGGATCACATGCCTTCTTCTGGCAAAGGTTGTCCAAGACCACTGGTACCTTATTGAGAATAAAGCAAGCACTTGGAAGTTTAAGAGGTTTTTTCTCAAGTGACAGATGTTTCTGTCATGTTTCAATACTTGGGTGGACTGTCAGAGTTTAGTGTGTGGGATCTGGTAGTTCTATCATTCAGGGTTGGGAGGTTTTTTGACCAGATAAGGTACATTATCTTGTTCAAGTTCATGCTTTTATGTCTTCCTATAAGAGCAACTCAAGCATTTTATAGACCAGGAGCACATTATTGTGAAAAAAGTTTAAACTAAGATGTTTAAGCTGGAGTGCACCATTCAGCTGTGGAGCCCTCAACAAATGAAAGACATGGACCTGTTGGAGCAGGTCCAGAGGAGGCCATAATGATGGGCAGAGGGCTGGAAACCCTCTACTGTGAAGACAGGGTGAGAGACTTGAAGTTGCCCAGCCTGGAGAAGGCTCCAGGGAGACCTTATCGCAGCCTTCCAGTGTCTGGAGGTCTACAAGAAAGCTGGGAAGGGACTTTTTACAAGGGCTTGTAGCTACAAGGGTAATGGCCTCAAATTGGAAGAGGGGAGATTTAGATTAGAAATTAGGAAGAAGTTTTTCACTCTGAGGGTGGTGAGACACTGGCACAGGTTGCCCAGGGAAGCTGTGGATGCTCCATCCCTGGATGTGTTCAAGCAACCTGGCCTAGTAGGAGGTGTCCTGTTCATAGTAAGGGGCTTGGAAGTACACAACCTTGAAGGTCCATTCCAACACAAACCATTCTATGATTTTATGTTTAAAACAGGCAGCACAAAACAAAGGTCACCATTAAAGGGGTTGGGGGTGGAGTCTGTGTGGAGAAGGTGGCACGGGCAAGGTACCCCATGCACACGTTCAAGTCAACAAGTATGAATACACAAGGGAGGAGTTTTGTGCCTCTATCAGTATCCCAGCACCCAGCTCCAGTGCTTAGTGCTTAGCTCAGGTGCCACCACTCCACTCTTGAAGGAAAGCAGACCCTTTTTTTAGCCTTTTTCCCAGACATCCACAGCTAGATCACAGAACCATTTCAGGTGGAAAAGACCTTTAAGATCGAGTGCAACCATTAACATAACACTGCCAGTCCCACCACTAAACCACATCCCTCAGCATGTCATCTACACGTCCTTTAAATACCTCCAGGGATAGAGACTCCACCACTGCCTTGAGCAGCCTGGGCAAAGACTTAACAACCCTTTCAGTGAAGAAGTTTTTCCCAATGTCCAACTTAAATCTCCCCTGGAGCAACTTGAGGCCATCTCCTCTCATCCTGTCAAGATGTGGTCAGCCTCCCAGAAGTGGTCTCCTCAGAACTGAACTCGCACACCTGCCCTTGCAGAATTCACTCAGACTTTACAATTCATGCTTTCAAAATAAACCTAGTGTTGCTACTTTGAAGTTGAGCAGACCAGATACAAACACTGGGAAGATGAAGCCTACTCTGGGGATTCCCATTGCAAAGCCTGTGGTGTTGGGGTTCCAAGGAGGACAAGTGACAACCTGCTGAACCCCACACATACACATGGGCTTCTGATAACAGAAGAACTGGCACCTCCAGTGGCACCTTCACGTTGAGTTTCTCTGGAGATGCTGGTGGACAGGGAAAGGCCTTCACAGTCAGGATGGCTGATACTACCCCTTATGAAAGCTAAATGAGACTCAGAAGCAGCTTAGCAGCACTTTGTGAACACACTTTGCTGGAGAACTTGGGAATACAAGTGTTTTAATCAGGAAAGATTCACTATTAAGTTCCTGATAGATGGATTCTCCTGCTGAGAGCAGTGTGGGTGGGAAGGCAGTGAACTGGTAACACCCAGAGCGAGGAGAAGGCAGCACATGGCTGTCCTGTAAGGTTCCTACACTGCAACAGCAGCTTTCCAGGGTATGGCTGGATTTGGTCTAGTCCTGAAGGGCTTTTACATACTACTTACATACATTTAAGCACTAAAAATCTAGCATGAATCATGTTTGACATTCAAGACCAATACCTAAATTGTTACAGTCAGCACACATTACTTTTGTTTGAAGGAAGATATAAAATAGTCTTGATCAGTTTTAAAGGGATCACAGGGAGACAGGAGGATCTCAGAAAAGCCCACAAATATTTTTCTGTCTGCAATCTAACTGTCAATAGGTGCAAAGTTTAATATTAGCTTCATTCTTTTGAAAGGCTAAAATTTGCTTCAACATTACAGCAAATCAGTCTATCAAGTGTCATCCTGCCAAACCATGACAACAGTTCCCAGGAGGAATGCTGAGAGCTGCTGAGTATTTCAAAGCAAACAAGGGCACTGCAGGTAAAGCATCTGCTTTCCCCAGTAACATAGAACAACATTGTTTTGATTTTAGTTATAGAAACAAAATGTTTAGGAGATCTTGCTGATAGCCTAATTTGAGTTTTCTCTAAGGAAAAATGAACTGTATGCTCCTTTTCTCCCCAGTTAGCACCTCACAGATGCTGAAGGAGATTCACTCCCCTGTTTTCTTCTCACAAGGAAGCCACCAGAGCCATGGCACCTGCCCCAGCCAGACTCTGGCTCTCAAACACCAATGGACAAGACCAAGTACTACCATTCAAGAGATTAAGAGGTGGGGCAGCATGGGAAGAAGGGATAGGAAGAGGTAACAGCAGCACACTGGACAAACAGTCACAGCATCTCCAAAACCAAACCCAACCCAAAGGGAACGTGACAGTTTTACTCTAAAACATGGGTGCTGAGAGGGTTAAAAGCTGCTCATCCTACCTCAGTAGCTGCACAATGCTATCAGTTAATTAGGTAGATCAATTCTTTGAGATCTGACCCTACTGAGCAGCTCTGAAGTTCCTGAGTAAGAATTTATTAAAACTAGAAGAGAGCCATAAAAAGCTACCCTAGAATCCAGGCAGTGCTGCATTTCATAGGCATTAGCTATGAACAAGATTATCCTCGTTTACTTTAGGAATCTATTCCTGCCATCACAGTTTAGCCAAGAAAAAGTTCCACTTGGTACCTCAAGCCCTGCAGGTGTTAGTGCATTTCAAAGGCCTTTCTTGCTTAACAGCCTAAATAAAAAGGAAAAAAAAAAAAAAAGTGGGGGGACTTGTCAAGCCTCTCCTGAAGGATGGTAGAATTAACATGTCCACAATTATTCTCTCTCTGGTCAGGCTTCTGGCACTCCACATTCAGTCACTCCTGGCTGTTTCTGACTGTAAAGTCAGTTAATAAAGATGCTAAGGGATAAGGGGGGGGGGGGGAACTAAAAAAAAAAAAAAACACCCAAAAAACCCTACTAAACCCAAAAAACCTATAAACTACACTGAATAAAACACCATTGCAATTGTTTCTGGTCTCCACAAACCAACGAGAAAACTTCCTTAAAAGAAAAACACACACAAAAAACAAAACAACACAAAAACACCCAAGCCACAAACTCCAAAAGCTTTTGACCAAGAGGTCTAAAAAATAGTCTTTTTGTTTTGCAGTAAGCATAAGCACTACTTGTCAAAGCACAGGTAGCCAGACAGATGAATTCCTAGACTTAAAGGATAAAAAATGTCATCTATGGCTGACATCCATCTGAGAACAACTGGATTTTCTGCCCCTGCTCTTGAATCACTTTCAGAAACAAAGGATGACTGAAACATTGCTTCAGCATCAGCTCTGTCCTAATTGATCTGACCACATCAAAGGCACGTAAAGGAGCCTCATCGGTGTGAGAGCCTGGCATGAAGACAAGCTGAATAATTTAAAATAAACGTTGAGAATACGGTGCTTGATACAGTCCAGTAAAGAACCTGATCTGGGGAAGCACACATGAGATTAGATACAGGTCTAAACGAGGCTGACCAAAAGTGAGTAACAAAAAAGTAGTAACATACAGAAAAAGGTTTCTCTCCTTTCCAAGTGAGACACAAGGTCCCAAGGACTATGTCAAACGTTGTCATCTGACTTTAAAAGTACAACCTTTTTTACATCTGTTTCCTACCCTGTACATCATTCAAAATAAATCAGAGTTCTCTGCCTCTCATCATAAGTACCTGCTTCTCATCTTTGCACTGCAGGATACATCACAGGCTAAAAAAACTTACTTTAGAAATAGGCTTTCAAAGAATTCTAAAGAGCAAGAACTGCATTTAAAGAAAAAGTAGAAATGAGAAGAATGTACTTAGCAGGGACACTGACCTAGAGGGAACTTCAACTTGAACCCCAAGTTGAAGCACAAAACAATTCTTCTCTTTTGAGGGTACAATAAAATCCTTGTACAGAAAGACTCAACTATTTAATGCTCCAGAAAGTGAAAAGTTCACAGGATTCATGGTAGCAGCTTTAAAACTTTTGAGGTCCTCAAAATGATATTGTTCTTCTTAGAGGAAATCCAGGACAGGCTCAGCTTGCACATAGAGAGGAATCAGAATGTAGGTGGAGTGGGTATTCTGTCATGGGTTGAAGAAAGAAAAGTAAATGGAGACGTGCCTGGTTTCTGTACACAAGACAAGGGCTGATGCTTTTAAACAAAAAGAAACAGAAGAAATAAATTTTTTACACTGATGGTGGTGAGACACTGTCCCAGGTTGCCCAGAGAGGTGGTTGATGCCCCATCCCTGGAAACATTTCAGGTCAAGTTGGACTGGGCTCTGAGCAACCTGCTCTAGTAGCAGATGTCCCTGCTCAGTGCAGGGGGGTTGGACTACATGTTCTTAAAAGGTCCCTTCCAACCCAAATCATTCTATGATGATCCTATGATGAAGACGATAGGTTTGGAGAAATCTCTCCATTTTAATGTAGAGAAAAACTAGCATCAGAGACAAGGTTTTACCATTACTCAATACTAGTTGTGTTTTACTTGTAAACAGGAGCCTGAATGGCTGGTCTAAAATCATCCATCCATAAGGAACTGAAGCACCAGACAAGGCAGAGCAGGGACACATCATATTCTTCCAGACAACTGCCACCAAGTATCATTTGTGGCCTGGCCCCGCTAAAGGAGGGGTGGAATTTACTCCTCTAGTCCTTATGTTTATTGCAAGCATGCTCTTGCCCCTGGACAACTTAGAGAAACAGCCTCATTGCTGCCAGAAAGTAGGTCAGTGTCATTTAAAGCCAGTTTGAAATGCATCTCCACACAGAAACTTCTTAATCTTTAAAAGGAGAACGCATCAAATATTTATGGGATAGCGCAAGCCGTTTGAGAGCCTGCCCAGGGAAAGCTCTTCTGGGTACTGCATGGAATGGCTTTCCACGGCTCATTGAGCCACCAAGTATGAAAGGAGAGCAGCTTCTTGCACTCGGCGGGTAAAACGCTGTAAAAAGTACTTATCAACCTAGCAAATCACAGCACGGGACTCTGCTAACTCCTTCTCCCCAGAGCTGTTTCATCCCGAAGCTTTCTGCTTTCCTCTGCCACCTCCTCTCAAGTCAGAAGTGATCTCGCTGCCTCAGATTTTTCTGTGTCAGATAGGCAGCTCCTTCTTAAACTTCAATATTCCTAATTACTTAACATTCAGCACTTCAAAATGTAAATACAATTTGCATCTCTGCAAGAGTAGCTCTGAAGAAAGGATACGGCATTTGCATTCAGACTGGCTAATTCCTGCAAGATAACATTTCATAAACAAAATGCTTCACTGAACATGGGAGATTTTCAGCTTTTACAAAGGAAAGTGAACTTTAAACAAATACAAATCAGTTGAGTGATTAACTTAAAAAAAAAAACCAACAAAAAACAAACAACAAAGCACTTAAACTAATCTTTATGTATAACTAGTATCAGCAGAACAATCTTTACTGATTAAAGAACCAAATGGTAGTGAAACTCAAGATGCTGAAAATTAAGGGGGGAGGTACAAGGTGACCACAAGAAATTATTTAAGGTCAGTAAGAGAGGGGAAAACCAAAAAAAACCAACCAAACAAACAAAAAACCCCATATAGTCACAATCCACTCAACCTGGGTAAGGGAGAGGCATCAGCACCACAGGTTACATAAGGCAAGTTTAAACTGTGAGCAGCGTTAACAGGTTAAGAAGTGAAGCCAAACACGCTTTCCCCTGCCCCCCCCCCCCCACAAGCTCTGTCATAATCCTAAATGTTATCTTAATTAGACTAATTTTCTTAATTATGCTTTGCAGCAACTTGATCTTTTATAGCACCATTTCAGCACTTTTTACAGCTTTGTTCCAGCGCTGGAAGAGGCAGCGTCACCTCTGCCAAAAGCCAAAGGGCACGTGATACCTCTGAGGTTCGACTTCACTAGGTCTACACAGCCTCCTGCTCCTATCCCTGCAGGGGAAAGTCTGTCCACCTGACACCCTACCCTCCAATGTCAGCCCCTTTTCCCTGGTCTTCATCCTGCCCAGTAGTTCCACCCAAATTAATTGGATGGAACTGCTGCCCATTCCTGCCCAAGAGGCCCCAAAGCCTTATGACACCTGCAGGGAGCTGGTCACTCCTCCAAAGGAGCAGGCACCACACAATGATGGGCACATGCTGCTTGTGGCAGAAGAGGCACAAGTGGCCTACCTGCTTCTCCTCACATCTGCATCAAGTTAAATTCACATGAACTGCTGGTTTTAACCCAAAACTCAAGTGGGAGACTGTAGAGAGAGACTCTGGCCCAGAAAACAAAGGTCAAGGTCTTTATCCTACATCCAGGGCTCAAGACAGATTGATTTACTCAATGGAAGTTCTTGAGGATTAACTGCCCCCACCTGGGTATTTTCACTTCTATGAAAGTTGTTTCTTGTTCTCAGAGAAAAGTTACTTCAAAATATAACAAAAGAAGTGCCAGTGAAGGGGAACAGGGGAAGTCATCATTTCCATAGACAACTTAGTCTTCTCCATATTTTTTCACCTTGCACAGTGAGAAGCCTTTGGTTCCCAACATTTCTCACAAGAGAGCTTTACAGAGTGGAAGGAAAAAGAATAAAAACACCACCCCAAACCACTTTCATTCAACTACACTGCAATAATTTTATGGCACTGTTCCTAAAACATCCCATTAGCGATAGGCTTGGAGAAGATTAGAGAAGAAAGCTTGTATCCACTGAAGCAAGGTTTAATAGGCTCTCGAGTTAAGCCAGAGCCTTCCCTTAAACAATGCACATCATTAGTAATAATTACCTGTAGCCATATAATCAAAATAGCTATCACAACTGACGTGGAAGTCCAGATGTCATCTTTGGCAGGGTTTGGAAAAATATTTCTACCAATTATTATAAAACTGACTGTAGAAGAGAAACAAGCAATGGGAATTTCACAGTGGAAGACAGGGAGAAAGCCACCATGATACACCACAGAATTTCAACCCAACACTTAGAAATAAAATCAAAATAAGAACCTGACGCCTCAGAAAGGCACAGGGAGAATTTCTCAACAGCATTTAATGAGAACTAAGACTCTTAAAAGCACTGCTTGGAGTATTATCATACAAAGCCTACCTGCAGAACAGCATTCTGTAAGAGACAGCACCACGAGATCATTTCCTCCACTTTTTCAGTTTTATTAAACATTTTTGCCCTTTAAATGATCTCCAGAGAACCAACTAATGATGGTCCATAGGTTTCTATCAGATGTGGGTCATTTTATCTAGACAGGGCTTTTCCCAAGAAAGGTTGGAACAGATGATCCCCACAGTCCCTTCCAACCTGGTTTTCTATGCTTCTATGCCCTTCATTTCAAGGGTTACTGGCAATAGGAAGTTTAAGCTGTATTTCAAATTGGTAACACTGCAGTAGTTTTATGTTTGAAAGAACTACCATAGTAGCCAAAACTTTCCCCTATTAACAGTCATATGTAATACCCAACACATACAGCAGTCACAACTTCAATTCTTCCTGAGCCACCCAATGCCTAAAGGTCTCATGATACACGGGACAAGAAGGTTCAAGAACAGCTGCAAAGGACAACATGTATCTATCCAAAGCTCCTGCTGAGCTGCCACTTCCCTGGGTTTTTGATTAAACTGGCAAGAGCCACTCTACCAAAAGGTAGGCTCAAAGCAATTTCCAGCACTACAGAAACACTTCTTACATGAGAAGCTTCCAGGCTTCATTCATTAGCCTATGTGACTCCTTGCTACACCATCAGCACAGAACCTGAGCACAAGTAGCAGAAAGGGTCAATATTTTATTTAAAAAATCATAATAGTAAGGACTAGCAGATGAATTAGAGAAAAACAAGACAAATCACCAGCAGGCTTCCAATGCTTCTGCATCAACAGAACAGCCCAACCAAGAAGGGCAACCCCCTTTCCCCAGTATCTGTGGAGCTGCTCCTTAAGCAAAGCAACATCAAGTTAGGTTAAATATACATTTATATTCAAAAACCAAGAAAGAAACTCCTCTCACCACAATAAGACAACAGCAGGCAGCTGTTAGCTCCTCAGTCTCACTCATATCTGAGACAGGGAAGTATTCAAATTACAATTATGTATAATTATGAAGAAGAAAAGTCTTCAAAAACATCACATTGCAAGAAATGTGTCACAGATAAACACCTATACACACTCTGTTCATAATATGCACTTAGTATCCCACCTTCCCAAGGAAGTTTCAGAATCTGAAAGACTCTTCATTATGGAAGCAGGCGCCAGATCCCAGCTTCCCAAGGAAGTTCCAAAATCTGAAAGACTGCTACATTATGGAAGTAGGCACCAGATTTTTTTCTTTTTGATAATACTGACAATTTTAGAGACCTATCAACTCTTTTAAGTTCCTACACGAGGGTCAGATTTTCAGTGCTGTTGCCTGTACACTCCAGCATCCCCATTTAGTGCAGAGCTTCTTGCTCCCAGAAGCACAAATGGGCGGCTAGAAGTAACTCTGAAGTAAATACAGAATTATCCCTCAGGAATACACGGTTGCTTAATTCTTAGGAGCTGTCCATTGCCTTTTAACACTTCAGTCTTATTTGACTGCTAACCTAAAACTGATTAAAATGAAGTCACAAAGTAATCTCTCAAAGGCAGAGTGAGGTAAGTACTTCCACGTGCCCTGTCTTTGTTGGATTACTTGCTTCCCAGCAGCTATTTTCTTCACCATAAACTGAAACGGTCAAAGCAGGCGTATCAGGGCACAATTAAAATTCCTCTTCCAAAGCACAAGCTCACAAAGCTCTCCTTAACACAAAGTTACCTGAAACTCACTGAGTACAAATGTTGCAGACAACTTTAGGCTAGAGAGCAGGTAACTGAGTATCTACAGATCCTCTTGACAGACACAAACGCGTCATTTTGTAGCGATGAATCATGGGTCTGAAATTACAAGACACATTAGGCATAATCCCCCAGACAATGTCGAGATGGATCAATTGACTCCTGTTCCAGCAAAACTGATCTTTCCTGCTAAAAAGCAATTTAAAAGTCAAAGAGTTTTCTCAAACAGCAATAAAGACACGCCAGCAGAACCATGGCCATTCCTCAGAGGTACACTACCTACCAGCAGGACTTACCAGCAGCCATTTCACAAACTGAACACCTGTTTAACACCTCAGAAAATACCCACAACTTTCAGTAACCTGTCACACAATAATTCCAACATCTCAGCCAGCAAGATTTCCTTGCAGCTGTGGTACCAGCAACGCAATTGCCCATCTTCATGCAAAGCCTTGGTTTTATACGAAGTCATAGTGCAGGAGCTGGATGAATCATTTCAATGCAATAAAAACTCTGCTCATGCCAGAAGCACGTGGAGTGCTTTTGTCATTACTGGATTTCAAGTGGTTTTGCCCTTACCTGGATGGCTTTGGGAGCTCATTGCTAGGAACGTCTAGTTCTTTGGAGTAGGGATTCGAGACGGATCACACAAGTTAACAGCAGCTCTAAAGAGCTCCAAGGCTTCACCAAAACATAGAAATTGGAAGTGGGGATTAAATCATGGCCACCTTATAAAATCCAGGGCACAGTGACATGCTGAGCTGTGTAGGAAGTAATCCAATAGGGTGGCAGAGTACCTTCTAATGGCTTTCAGAATGGGAACCTGCAATTAAAAGAAAAAGATGCCTACGTTAGAGAATTCAGATTTACAACCATTTCAATTACACATTACGTAACGTATTTATCCCCAGAAGAAAAGATTAAACTAGGATACTATTTTAGGCATTACAGGTTGCAAAGAGAGTAATTTTCAGACTTACAGATGTAATTTCTATTAACAACCATAAAAGATGCAGACTAATATTTTACATAATTTAAACAAAAAAATTTAAAACAACATTTCAACTACACATTCAAGTCCTCAACCCAAATTTGCTCGTTAGTTCTCATCCTCCAACTGCACCATATGAAGCCACTTCAGTCCAACAGCTTCCATATTTTAAAAGCCTTATGTACGAGTGGTAACTGTACTTCATGCATCTGTTCCCCAAAGAAGTCTAAAGAAAAATTCATCTGTGCCAAGAAGTGGTCTTGGAGCAGGAAGGAAAAAAAAAAAAACCCTCACACAATCAGTTCCACTCCTGCTCTGCCCAAGCCTCCAGCACATTACCAAGAAGCAACTTCAAAGTGCCCAGCAGGGGGGAGAAAAAAAAAAAAAAAAGGTAAAGTATTTTAAATTGCATATTAGGAGAAGGAAAAAAAACCCCACTAACAAACAATCCCCCCCAACAAACAACTAGTTAGCAACATAGTGTGCCCCTGCCCCTCAAAAATCAAAATATAAAGCAGTTCTATGATGTTCTGCAGGTAGGCTTCATAGAAAGATATTTTCAAATGGTATCCAAAGAAAGCTCAGACACACACACACCCCCACCCCAGAGAGCATCTCCAACACAACCAGCAGTATTTACACCAAAGAATCTGCTGTAGTGGGTCCTGAAGTTCAGTTCGGGGGGGGTCAGGGGTTTTTTTTTGGCATAACACCAAGTGGCATCCAGCATTTCTAAATAGCCACATTTTACCAGCAGGTTACCTCAGGGAGGTTGCTCTGGTTTCATGTACACAGAGAGACCTGCCACTGCTATGTGCTGCCAGCCAAAGCTACTGCAACAGGTTAAACCAAACCGTGTCCTTTACGCAAAGTATTTCACAACCACGGGTTGTTTCCCTTTGCACCAAAAAAAGTCATCAGCATTCAGGCTCCCAACAGATAACCTTTCCTGGATACAGAGGCTGACGTGTTTAGAGGCAGCTGGTACCCGAGAAGCTCCCTGTTGCCCTGACAAAGGCATTTCTGCCCTGGCAGCTTGGCTGGCGAGAACAGTTTATACCCAGCACTCCCTAACCCACTTCAACCTGCTGCCAGGAGCCAACCCATCTACATGAATCCAGCTGACTCTGCTCAAAGCAGAACGGGGAGCTCACCCCAAACTGCTCCAGCAGCACATCTGAGGGTGTGGTGACCTCCAGCAAAGACACAGCAATACTCCTTGGGCGGGAGATGATTGTGATCGTAACTACTACTGCAGCTTGCACAATAAGTATCTGTTCACAATTTATCTGTGCCATTATACTTCAAGTATTCCCATCTACTCTTGGAAGAGCTCTTAACATACAGAGATATTTGTGTTCCTTTCCCATAAAGCAGCAAAAGCAGGTCTAAGGCCTAAATATCCTCACCATCATTTATGGTGGACCCTGCTTTGTAAGAGTGCTTCCCTGGACTGGCAGAATAGTGCCCAAGCAGACACCTCTCTATTGAGAACATCTTAGAATCAAAAAATGGTTTGGGTCAGAAGGGACCAAGATCATCTGGTTCCAACCCCACTGCCATGGGCAGGGACACCTGCCACTAAACCAGGTTCCTGCAAGTTCCATCCAACCCAGTCTAGGGACATCCAGTGATGGAGCATCCAGAGCTTCCCTGGGCAACCTGGGCCACAGTCTCACCACCCTCACAGTGAAGAGCTTCTTCCTAAAGAGGCCTTCCTTACTGTATTTCAAGAAAAACCTCTTCAACTGTCTCTTCCACCCTACCCCAAGCATCTCAGCATTACTACTCTCCAGGTTCCACTGCCCATCTTGCATTTTCAGAGGCCTGCAACACACTTTGACGTTACACATCAAATTCAAGAGAAAATGACTTGTCATTTCTAATCCCTGAGGTCTCTGCCATCACAAATATTCAAGATCTTACAGCTCCATTAATTTGCACATGTTGTTGAAGAGAGTCTGGCCAGCTTAGACCAGGCATTATCAACACATTAACATCATTTATTTCCAATAAAACCAGACAATTACATTATAGTGTAAACAATCTCAGATCTAGACTAGGATTTGGAATGGAGTTAATAGATTTAGTCTTTTTATCAGGGCCTGTTGAGACAGGCCAAGGGGTAATGTCTTTAAGAGAGAGATTTAGACTAGACAGAAGGAAGACATTTTTGACACTCGGGGTCAGCACTACTTAAATCAGACTCCCTGGGCTCCAGCATGCAGAGTAAGGAGAGATGGGGGAGTGCTGCCATGGGAGTGTTTCCTCTGCCTGCCTAGCACTGCCTGCCAGCACAGGCTGGACCACTCTGCTTGCAGCACTTCACACAGAGCCCTTCCCTGAGCTCCCAGCAGAAAGCATCCCTGCACCAGACAGGGGATGGCACTGCACATTGCAGACCACAGGTCAGAAACACCGAGCAGAACTGTAGGCTAAAGAAGTCACACAAGACTGGTATGATCAAGAATTCTGCCTCGCAGAAGAATTGTTCAGAGTCTGGTCCCTACTGGATTTTTTAAAACCTCTGGAATAGGAGCACAAAGTGCAAATTAATGCCTATTTTTTTCAGCTTCCTAAAGCCATGCAAGGCTGGTGCATCTGCAGCTGTATCCTCATCACATCTCTGCTTCAGAAAGTAGCCACAGCCCAAGTGTCCTGTCACCTCCTTGTCACCAGCTGATAATGAGCCTCCCTATCTGCAGTCACCACACACTCAGGCATTCTGAGGGGCTGCAGCCTCAGCAAAAGCCCCTTGTTTCTCAGATGTTTTGGTGCCTCAACAAATCACCATCCTTTACTAGACACCTTCCCCAGATTAAAGGCACTACTGGTCATTTTAGCTCTTCCCTTAGGCACCTCCCACCAGCAAGTGCATCACACAACACGCTCAGTCCTCAGCAGTAAGGCAGGCAAACCTTTCATCATTTATGTCAGGGAAGGATGTGCCTGCTCAAAATACTTTCCTGAGACTTAAGGTGCTCCTTCTAGAAGCTGCAGAGAAAACAGTGGCATATTCATCAACAGGCTGGGTCATCACACGTGGCCACAAACCACTTCTACAAAGGCATAATGTGTCTAGGGAGAAAGCACATGGCTCTGAACACAACAGTGTTTATCAGCTCTCCAAAACAGAAGGTCCCTCACCTTCTTCCTCTCAAACTGTGTGACCAGGCTCACCCTCCAGAGCCACACACACGACCCCGCTCCACAGCTCGCTTCTACACAGCTCCTTCCATGCACTTTCCAGGACTGGGCATCTAGCCAACCTTTAAGAGACAGACTCACATGTGAACTAGGAAGCATAAATAATCCAACAGTTTCCCAGGTCTGTTAGCATACATTCTGCAGCTACTGAAAGCTTTTTTTTTTTTTTTTAAGCAATAAATAACAGGAATCTTGCCTTTTTTCACAGTATGAATGTTCTCCTCCCTCTTCTCAACCCACTCCAGATATACCCCTCTACTGGTCACAAGCGCAGATGTGCAGTAACCTCTAATTAAAGTTATGCTAGAGCCTTATTTACAAAGCTTATTTTGCAGAGCTTAAATTGCTCTGGTACTTCAGGCACAGATAAAAATCTTAGCCGAAGGGGAAAGTTTCCAGATTGTTTTAAGCCGAGTCAGTCTGGTTCCTTCAGGGTTATCGAGAACCTCGCTTCATCTGCGGGTCCTCTCGGACACAATGCCAGCAACACCCCCAGGTTGGCAAGACCCCCAGCCAGCTGACAAGATCACTTGAAAAGCTCAGTAGTCAGGTTTAACTGCCTGCTGACTCAACGTCACACGTGCACCGTCCCGATCGCTGGGCTTGGAGGTTTATTGCTATGCCCAGTGAAAGCTGCTCTGCCTTACAGACCTCTGGATGCCAAAAGCCTTGCAGAAGACACTGCCTTTTAGCAGGGCAAGGAAGCCAGCTCTGGGAAGAGAACTGAAGGGATGCTTAGAGAACACCTCCTGCAACTAAAGCATTGTGGGGTTTGGCATCCAAAAGCCATGGAAACACCCATCTTCCAAAACTGATCCTTCTACCTGATACTGCAGATTAAATACTGATAACAAGATGATTTATTTTAGTTTGGGTGGGTTGGTTTGGGTTTTTTTGTTTATTTTTTCATCTACCAAGGTACTGGGTTCCCTGCTGTACCAATAGGCAAACAACATTAAATTTAACCCCATGTGCTCTGTGTAGAACGACCACAGCATAATCTTGATGCTTGCTTGGATTCCTACTCATAACAGGAGGACCCAAGGCTGCAGTGTGCATGTGCTTTGCACAGACTCACAGCTCCAGTGAGGGGCAGTGCCTCTGTTGGTGCTTACTGATTAAATCTCTCCTTAGAGAACAGATTCTGAACCTTACTCAGGGAAGAGAGGAGAGAAAAAAGACCAAAAAAAAAAAAAAACCAAAAAACAACAAAGCAAACAAACCCCAAACAATAAAAATTGAAAAAAAATAATCCTTGCCTTTGCTTTTCACAAACTGTTTATAAAATACTTCCAATATAGGATCTATATATGAAAGGACGAGAGGACATGAAGGAGGCAAATGGCTGTTTGAAAACAATCATGATTTACTGTGACCAGAAAATGATTTAGTGCAGCTTTATTTAGAGCAGAGGCAGCATCAAACAGCCTCCCAGGCTTATTGTTCTCTCCAGGGACCATGTCTCCAGAGCCACTGCTCCTCCAGATGCCAAAAGCAATAGTGGTAGTCCTGAGGACCTGCAGAGCCCTTCAACAACATCAGCTCCTGCTTTTCAAGCAGGATACAGCTTTACTGCACCTGCCCTGGAAGACCAAGCTTCCCAGGCATTGCCCAGTTCCAGAAGTGCTGGTTTTCCTACCATTTCCACAACACTCAAAACAAACCTCTTCTGTAAAATGTATTTGCAAGCCTCAAATCTCATCAGACATTATCTGAAAGAGTTTCAAGTCTCTGAAAACCATGTTTCTGTTTCTAAACACATACTGAGGGGGTTACAGGCTGCACTGCAAAAATATACCATCAGCTTAATGCTCAGCTGTGGACAGAGGAGAAAGAAGAACACCATGGCAGTATAGAAATGAAAACCAGAACACCATTTTTGGTGCTGTATTAGCCCAGTTCCTCCAAAATCACCAATATTTTGTGTAAATCTGGACACTCCCCCTCTGTTTCCAAGCGCACAGTATAAGAGTTTTAAAAGAAGGGCAAGGAAAAATGCTCAGAGGTGTGGTACAAACTCCTCATACAGGTGAAGCAGGTAAGTCTTCAACTCAGAAAGAGATGACTTAAGGATATTACAGTGATCAGAATCATCTTTAATACAGAGAAGTCCCCAATCACTCTGGTTTTCATCTATTTCAGAACAAGAAGTTTTTCCCATTATTTTTCTGGGAGAGAAGTTAGGTGGACACAGAATGGAGGGCAAGCATCAGAAAAGACACTTTGGGTGGCAAGCTGCAGCAAGGAACATTACAGCACCACATGCTCCTTCACAGCTGCACTAAGAAACTCTGAGAGAGGGGGAGGGCTGAAAAAAAAGCAAGTTTCCCTGAATTCCAAAAGCAAATGGACAACATTCTTTGGAAAAAGAGAACAAACAGCAAGTGCTGCACAAGGCCAGGAAACCCATGAGAGGAGCCACTGGCTCCCACCAGAGCATTTCAGAGAAGTGTCACAAGGTGCACACCCTGTTGTGAAATGCCTTCCAAGGTAACACCATCTCGGCTGCTGCTGGAGAACGTGGCAATCAAGTGCCTTTGAAGTCCAAAGCCCACCTACACACCAGCCTACAGCCACCAAACCAACCCAGCTCTGCTTTTCACCACCCCGACATGACTGGCCCATCTTGCAATATACAAAATTTACTCCTTTTCCCTTTCTGTACTGAACAGACCAAACTCTTCACTGGTTTCCACACAAGTGGTGAGTACACCTCCATTTATACACCTGCACTTAAGAAAAGACTCAAGGGAAATGGAAACATTTACCCAGCATTCAGGTGTCCACATGGAGGAAGAATGGAAAGCAGAATCAGTACCTGAAGCCTTCGTAACAGTTCCAACTGTGCAACTAATAATTACAGAGAGGACCCAACCTAATCAGGCTGCTGCAAACAGCTTCTCACCAGGAGTACACTGGGTGCAGACATCTCACAGTCACTACCAGCCCAGACTGACCAGTCTGGCCCTCAAGACTAGGGCATCCCACACCTCATTTCCATACCCTTATCTCACAAAACAAAAAAAAAAAAAAAAAACCTTATCTCTAGCAAAACCAGAGGTGCCCACCTTTAAGATCAAAAGCTCGAGGCAAGGATTCAAGAGCACTAACCATCTTTAAGAAGCACAGCAGCACTACCCAGTGCTTCAAGGAATTAAAACACAGCACATTTGTTTAGCAAATGCTGACATTTCAATGCCAGCCATTACAAGTTCTGTTCTCACATGACAGCCTAGAGTAGAACAAATATTGTGTTTCCTTCTCTCCCTTAAAACTTCCAACTTCAAATACACGCTGTGAAGATTTATTGCTTATATGCTCACACTAAACACTTCAGCTTTATGACAGGTTTCATATGGTATAATGTTCAGAAAGATTCAATCCCTAACCCATTTGTCCCAAGTGTTAAGTCACTATATGTACAGTAAGACTTCAAGAACAACCAACAGCAACTCTGTATTTAGGTGGTTCCTTCAGGGAAGGCTCTAATACGTTGCTAGACAGTCCCTGGAAGTTGCCTTTGGAACAATCTTGCTCTTCTTTCCAGCATGGGTTGTTGAGCAAGACTTTGCTGTATAAGCAAAGCACAGGGCCTGCTCTACATGCACTGAAGTCACCATCAGATGTTAAAAGAAAACAAAATGAGCAACTGCCACAAAAGCCAAGACGCTACTAATTGTGAGCTGCTTTATTAACACAGAACTCATGCACAGAAGCAAACTTCTATAGAAATAATTCATCTCAATATGTCTAACTGAAATTCTCAAAAATAATCAAGAAAAAAAATGCTTTCTACAGTTTCATAGATCCATTAAACCATCAAATCTTTTCAGATGGCAAAAGACATTAAAGATCATCAAGTCCAACCACATCAACACATCTTTTCAATCCCTCCAGGGATGGGGACTCCAGCATTGCCATGAGCAGCCTGGGATAGCCCTTGACAACAGTTTCAGGGAAGAATTGTTCACTAAAGTCCAACATAAACCTCCCCTGGAGCACCTTGAGGCCATTTGCTCTTGCTCATTTGCTTGTCCTTGGGAGAAATGACCAACCCTTACACAGCTTCAAGCTCCCTTCAGGGAGCTGGAGAGAGTGAGGTGGTCTCCCCTGAGCCTCCTTTTCTTCAAGCTGAACAACCCCAGATCCCTCAGCAATTCCTCACAAGACTTATGCTCCAGACCCTTCACCAGCTTCATTGCCCTTCTTTGGGCACAGATACCCTTTGCTTCTCATTGTCAAGAAACACTCCACTACTCAGGTCCACAGCACACAGATCCCTTCAGCAAGTCTGCTTTCCCAGCTGTGCTTCAATGCAAAGCCAGCTGTTCACACTGAGCTCTGGTGGCAGCCCTTCAGTTGTCTATATCCAAAAGCTGAAACACCAGCCTAAACTGAAAACACAGGGGACACCAGCATTTCAGGAGAAGCAAAGATCTCTTGACCCATTTCAATGTGAAATTAACACATATCTGCCACTGTCAGAGCAAGCCTCTAGCAAAAGCCTGCAAGCTTTCCCTCACTAAGCTTTGACCCAAAAGCTGCTTGGAAAAATATGTTTTTTGCATATTCCACACAAAATCCCTCATGGTACCATCTGGAGATGCTTTTGCAAATCACCACTTTGAACTATTATTCTTCAGATGGATCCTCCACCACTGGATCCTCCATCCACATCCAGTGGATGCTCCATCTCTGGATGTGTTCAAGACCAGGCTGAATGAGGCTTAGAGCAACCTGGTCTAGTGGGCAGTGTCCCTGCCCACAGCAGGGGAGCTGGAACTAGATAATCTTTGAGGAGCCTTTCTACCCAAACCATTCTATGAAATATGAAGGTACCTCCATGTCCTAAAAAGAAAAAACATATTTCTTCTGGTGGACACCATGAAATCCCAGAAGTGTTAATGGCCCTTCTCCTTCATTGCTAGGAGAGCACAAGAGTATGAACGTTACAGCTACCTCCACAGATTTCACACCAACAGCAATACACTGGTTAGCTAACAAGGGATCTGCTGCTATCTCTATTTTTAGACCTCAACAAGTCTTGCAGTCGAAGCAGCATTGCAGGTATCTCACATAAACACAGCAGCAAGAAAACAAGGCTTTAGGAACAACAAAGTGGATGACAAGTGAACCTAAATCCTTTGATGCATAATCCAAAACTGAACAAAAGATCACCCTTAGGAACCCGAGCAAATCTGGAAATACCACCTCCTGTTCACTCTGTGGGAGCTCCAATTTAAAGTGGCCAACAGCTTGGAAAAAAAATTGTTTGATTCAAGCAGGAACACGGCTTGTAGAAAGCTGCAGCTTCAGAAATGCAACTGTCTGTGTGCAAAACCTGGGAATATGTAGATTTGCAGGATTACAGAGCTCTCCTTGACTAGCAAGTCTCTGGCAGAGGGTCTGAAAGAGCAAGATGCTTCTGAGCTCGATCCAGTTTCTCAGCAAGAGCAGCAAGAACAAGCAGTCTCACAGATGGATCCGCGTGGGAGGGAGAAAGGATAAAAGTGTGTCTCAGGAGCCTGTTCCAGCTGCTACTGAAGCCTTGGAGGAGGCAGCACAAATTCGGCAGTTACCTATAAAAACCTACCGTCTGGGCTTTTTCTGAGGCTCTCTTCTTTCTTCAACCCATGTTTTGCCTCCATCCTAGAATGTCTGCATTTTAAATAGCTCAAATCAGAGAACTGAAAGTAGCACTTGACAGAAGGTAAATGAGATGGACATTGTTCATAAACTCACAGTATTCATTTATTCATTCTTCCCTTGTAGATCAGCCACCTCAGCTACAGCAATTCAGAAGCACAAAAAAACCTCCTTTTAAATACTTGACTAAGAAGTGATTAAAAAAAGACAGAATATTACTTTTAAATCAAAATTCCCTTAACACATTCCCAGTGCCAGGAAGATTTTGTGTGCCCAGCAAGCACATCTCTCTGACTGAAGCAGTCCCAGGCAAACTCAGGAACAACTGAAGCTTCCTCTTAATGCCCACAATCTAAATGCAGCACTTTGACAATACTAAGATCCTCCCTAATTCCTGAAATTAGAAGTCTCAACAACTTGTATCCCAACACCTTAAAGCTTCCCAAGGTATTGCTACACAAGTCCCACCAAAGCATCTGAGCAGGGCTGAGATCTCTTCACTTTGCTGGCACTCATCTCCAGGGTGCTGGACCAGAGATAATGGCCACATCCCCTCTGCTTGGAGGGCAGAAAACAAGGGGGGTGGAACTGGATCATGATACAAAGTTCATGGATCCAGCCAGTGCTTTTTGGTAAACTTGCTCAGTAATGCAGCATTCAAACCAAGTCTCATCATTCTCTTCACCTGCTTGTGCTCATGCAAACTTCCTTTCCTTTTCAAAGCAACTTGATATATCCATTAAAATGAAAAAAGAAAAGAAAACAAAAGATAAAGGACACCTTTATGTAATTAGCTTCAGGGAAATAACTGAAGACATGAAGACCTTCAGCTTGCCAAACACTTTTTCATTCTAGCTCAGGTTTCTCCACTGCTAAAAAATGAACAACCCACAATTTTTCCCCTTGCATTGTTTTCCAGATCCTCCCATACAGGTAGAGAAAGGCACAGAGAAAACCATCTACCTTTTCTATTCATGCACTTCAGCTGTTACAGCCCACAGCTGAACTTCTTGTTCCTTATGACAAAGAATCACAATTACTGGTCACTGGCTGTGCCTAACCCATCTGGTTTACCAGCATAAAATAGCTGAGTACATGTGTCATCAATCACTGTTAATTACTTCATTAACTTGGAAAAAAAAGAATATTGATTTTTTTTTTCTAAGCGACAAACACAGCTTAAAGTTAGTCCAGTTCTTTTTTTTTTGTCTGGGTTTTTTTTTTTTGTTGTTTAATTGAATACTGTCTGATTACCAAGAGAGCAGAATTTAACCAGAACACTAAACCAACCCCATCACATAACTCGTGCCATTCTTTTGTCTAGTGAAACATTGCCCCAAGTTCCTTTGGGAACCAACCACACTGCAGTGCCAGTTTTCACCAGCATTATTTTTAACCAGGAAGGTCATGATGCTTGTTCTCAAACACTGTGCTGAGTGCACGGGGGCAACCACGCTGCCCTGTCCACCTACTACCACCAGCCTTTTGAAGCTCTGACCTTTGCCATGCTCTTGGAAAGAAACATGCCTCAAGGTCTCCACAAACAAGTTGCATCATTTCTGAGTGGACATTTAGCCCTCTGCCATTTGCTGCAAAACAGTGACACAGAAAGAGACATATTACGACAAGCTGGGCATTTTCTGCTTCTCCTGTGAGGCCAGGCTAAGAGAGTTGGGGTTGTTCAGCCTGGAGAAGGCTCTGGGGAGACCTTCTTGTAGCTTTTCAGTATTTTAAAGGTGCCTGTCAGAAAGATGGGGACAGAGTTTTTAGCAAGGCCTCCTGTGCAGGACAAGGGGTGATGGTTTTAAACTCAAAGAAGGAAGACTTAGACTAGAGAAAAGGAAGACACTTTTGACACTCAGTGTGGTGAGACCCTGGCCCAGGTTGCCCAGAGAGGTGGTTGATGCCCCATCTCTGGAAACCTTCCACATCATGTTGGACTGGCCTCTGAGCTCTGTTTCAAGATGTCCCTGCTCAGTACAGGGTGGGTGGACTAGATGACTTGGAAAAGTCCCTTCCCACACAAATCATTCTATGATTTTAACCTGTAACACAGATATGCAGATTTTTTTGGCACAGGGGAAAAAAAAAAGAAAAAAAAAAAAACAAACCACCAAACAAATCCCAACAAGTGTTCTCATGCTAACAGCACAGACTAAAATCAGTTAAGATTCACAGAGCAAAATACAAACCTCCTGCTGGCCTCTCCACCACTTCAGAGGCTAGACTGACTCACTCTCTTAAGACCTCAGCCCTGCTCCACCACCTCTGTCTCCCATTCCCAGCAGGCAAGCCCACCTCCCTTTCCAGCCAGAGGGGTCCTTCTACCCAACCCATGCCTGCTCACCAAGCCTCAGCCAGCCACACTCATGGGGAAGAGCCCCTTAGCTCAGTTCTTTATTACACTTTCTCATGCCCCATTTAAGTGGTTCAAATGTTGTGTCTATCTACAAAAAACTATTTTGTTTGAGGACAATCCAATGCTTTTTCCAAGCCTAGAAACACATGCCCACTGTAAAAGTCACCTGCTAATGCAGACTCACTACACCAGTGGCAGGAGGTGCCTGCCAGCTTCCACCACTCACATACACAACCCCTTTTGCTCCTAAATCCCACCTCCCATTAACCTGCCCCACAGCAGGGCTGCACTTGCCAAAGTAACACTGCAGGAGAGCATGCAGACCTCACCCTCAACTGGCTCATCAGCTAAGAGCTCATCCTCAGTCCTCACCAACAAACCATCCCAGGATCCAAAGCTTCCATTTTCATGTGTTTTACTGCTCCTGTCTTACACCAAAGGCTGATCCTGTTAACAGAAAACTGCACTGCCCACAGCAGCACAGGGAAGGAACCCAGGCCCAAGGAACTTGTGGTGTCACTCTTCCATTTCTTTTAACAGGCTTCTCCTTCCCTACAGCCAATGAGAACATGTTACAGTGTGTAACTCTAGTGCATTATAGATTTATGCATCTTCTGACTCAAAGGATCTTCACCAGAGCATCACCTCAACACAAATACCCCACAGGAGCTATAAAGGACACTATGTTAAAAAGAAAAATACAACTTTGCCTTTGAAGAGCAATGAAACGCTTTGGCTTTTGTTTAATTTGCTGCAAATACCTTTTCTCCTCCCCTCATCAGCATAAGTGCATATCCTACAAGGAAAGGCTGTGAGCCCTGGGGCTGTTTAGCCTGGAAAAGAGAACACAGGGGGGACTGAATCAGTGCTGATCAACAGCTAAAGGTTGGGGGTCAAGACCATGGAGCCAGACTCTTGTCAGTGTTGCCCAGTGACAGTACAAGGGGCAACAGGCACAAACTGAAAATAAGGGAGTTACACCTAAACATGAGAAAACAAAACAAACAAAACAAAAAAACCCAAAACCACTTTCCTGTGAGGGTGCCAGGGCCTGGCCCAGGCTGCCAGAAGAGGCTGTGGCATCTCCTTCTCTGGAGAGATTCCAAACCTGACTGAACAATGTGATTCTGGGCACCCTGCTCTGGGTGACTCTGCTGGAGCAGGGGAGTTGGACAAGATGATCTCCAGAGGTCCCTTCCAACCCCTGCCATGCTGTAGATACCTGTAACAGCTGGACAGAGCTGGCAGTTAAATACTAAAATTCAGACAATTGATCGAGTACTATAAGACAAGTCAACATTTATTTTTGCCATGTAAACAACAGCTAGAATTTTCTTCTTTAAATGATACATGACATGTTAGTCAGCAGTGGTTTTCCCTTTTGGAATCCCCTTTTCTAGAACACTGCTTTCCAGCTGAGGTTTATCAGGCAGGGACTGCACTGTGGGCAGCACAGCCAGCTCCCCATGGACCACCCTGAGGCACTTCCCTCGAGATGCTGGGGAGTCCTCCTGGGCCTGCTGCTCAGCCCCTGGCTCATCTGCCAAAGCTGCTACTGAAGCTGTGAGCACAAGACTGCTGGTAACCAACCAGGCTGCAATCCCCAGTGGAAGCCAAAGTCAATGGACATCTTCATATTCACAGCAGTTCCAGGACTGCCATTTGCTCCATTTTTAAATTACAAGTCACATTCTTGAGCAGCACACACGGCCAGAATAGAAAATTAAGGCAGGCACCAGAAAAATGTTAATTCCTGTGTTGTAGGGCTCTAAAGAGGGTTAAATTTTTAATGACCAACATCACCCTTCAATAAAAACCTTGGGTCAAATATTTCAAGCTTGCAGCTGACAAGGAAAGCAAGGAAGGAGCAACTGACATTACTCATACTTGAGGGGGTTAGTGCTCAAATTTTATTTATTTATTAATCTTATAGGACCATCAAAGCTAAAAAGGACAAATCTCTTTAAAGAAGTACTTGGACATTATCTCTAGATAAACAAAGGCCATCAAACTTTTTAACAGTTTAGTCTCCAGGTGTTGCTCCCCACACAAGTTATTTAACTCGAAGTAAAGGAAAAGCTCCATTTATTTTATGATTTACCCCATGTTTTATACAGCCCATTTTGACTGCTTGCACAACACACACGTAAGACAAATTGGAATTGTCCCTTTAAATGAGAAAAATGATTGTAAAGCCACAAAAACTGGTTATGTATTTCAAGGACTAATACAGCATCTGCCATGGGGTTTTTTTTAAGGTAGGTTTTAAAACACTGTCAGTCACCAGTTAAAGAGACTCAGTCAACTGAGTATCCTCAAACAAGCCTTAGAGCCCTGGCTTAAGGTAGTATTCACATTGTGTTAACTTCCTAAGATCCAGATTAAAGCTGATGCTGTTGTTTGTCTGTACACACTAAACAGCATAGACAGAATATCCTTCCTGGCAAGACATACCTCTTTCAGGGAAGGAATGAAGCAACATCATTTAAACCTGGTTTAAAATCCTTCTCTCATCATTCTTGAAACACCATATCCAAACTTCAGAGTCTTTTATTCACTGTTACACATTTATGGCTCTTTGCACTTTTGCATGCACCTAAACAAGCTCACAAAACCTTCACACGAACAGTCTCAGCCACCACAGCAGGAGAACTGCTTGGCTTTCAAGATGAGCTGCCATTAGAATAATGGAATAGCTTGGGTTGGAAGGGACCTTTTAAAGTCATCTAGCCCAAACCCCCTGAACTGAGCAGGGAAATCCCCAACTAGAGCAGGTTGCTCAGAGCCCCATCCAACCTCATTTGGAATGTTTCCAGAGATGAGGCATCGACCACCTCTATGTGCAACCTGGGCCAGTGTCTCATCAACCTCAGGGTAAAAAATTTCTTCCTTCTCTCTAGTCTCAATCTCCCCTCTTTTAGTTTTAAAGCATCACACCTTGTCCTGGCACACCAGGCCCTGCTATGAAGATTACCTCCATCTTTCTGACAGGCCGCAATGCTCTGCTGTGCAAACTGCCCTTTATCACCTGCTACTAAGAATACTCTGAAATAAATTTACGGGAAGGAATACAAAGTGCTTTCAAAAAGTATTTGGTTTTGTTGTTAATCTGGATGCATCTTGTGTTACCATGAGCATAATGATTAATAAGTTACATTGTGCCAGAGCCCGATAGCCACGGGTAGCCAACGCTGCGGCGCCTTTCTGGAGGAAGGCAATGAAAATGCAAAGCTTGCTACGGTGCACTGAGAAAGACAAATAACTCCTTTGGATTTGACTCTGAAAATGTACATTTCAGCCCAGCTTTAAATTCACGCGCTGGTACCGCAAAGCAAACACGAGGCCCTGCTCCCTCCAAACACTCTGCATGTGGAACACGCTCCAAGGCTGGGGCGGGGAGAAGGAGATTGTGGGAATTTTTTCCTGAAATGGAACAGGGAGATAAGATCAAGTGAAAAGGAGCAGAGGCTGCTGACGTATCAAGATGCACAGAAGCCAGTAAACATGCGGATTGGCAGCCATTTCTACCAGGAGTGCAAGAAGCCAGGGACATTCAAAACCAACTTCAATTCTGCTAAAATAGATTGCATTAAAGTGAGAGACCAGTCAAGCAAGGAACTACGCACAACAGTTCCCTCTGACTAAGACTGCTTTACTTTTCACTCAGGGAAATACTGCAGAATGGTTTCTCTTAAAAAAAAAAAAAAGGTATCCACTTTAAGTATCACAGTATTTATGAATAACTTTGGATATTTATCTTTTAGTCCTTTAATTCAGAAGCACTATAAAAAAAAGACTGTACAGAAAACTCTGACACCCTGAGAAAGCTGCATCAATTACCAGTTACAAACCCTTCCACAAACCAGGAAAGAGCTTGTTGCCCCGAAGCCACAAACAGCAAATTTCACACAAGATTTCAGAGAGAGGAGAAAATAAAGGCTGCGTTGACTGTTCATCTCTGAAGACAGATATTGCAGAGCAAGGACTGAGGTTTACGTGACCTGATAGCAGATGATAAACTCAGGAGAGTTGTTTCAAAGACAATGCTTAAGACATCCATCTGCTGTCCTTTATGTTTGAGACACAAACCAAGGAGATAGATGTATCTATATACACACACACACATGAAAATATGAAGTGATTTATTTTTTTATATATATGTGAAATATCTATGTGAAATAAATATATCCATACTAAAACACCAGAGCCAAATAAATTATTTCTTTTCACTTCATTTTTTCCACCAACCACCTTTGAATCAGAGACATAAGCTCAAAGGCCAGAGCTGGATACAGCCTGAGACATGCATTCTGCACATGTCTAAGTGAAAGCGAAAGCAGCTCTTCCCTGCTATGGCAGGGACTGAACTCAGCTTCAGTAACTTCATTCAACGAGCCCATTTCCTAAAAGAGGGGGGAAAAGAGTATTCCAACTAGGACAGCTGCACAACAGCCCTTGGTTTCAATTCCGAGACCAAGTAGATAGGGAAGTCATCCACCTAACGAGCACAGAGAGCTTCAGCAATTGCCAGGATCCAAAAAATTAGTATGTACATAAACTAGGAATATGTAATAAAGAAAAAAAATCAACAACAACAGAAAACAAAACAACATACTTTTCAGGCTGAATAAGCCTCCCACATATGGCACAACACCACAGGAACACTTTACCCAGAAATACAAGCCACTGCAGAGAGAGGAAAGCAACCTACAACTCTCCGTAAGAGGGACCTGCAGCCAGCAGCGAGGATTCGGGCGCTGCCACTCGCAGCAAAGCACCCCGAGCTCTCTCCACAGCTGCAGTAGATGTAACAGGCTTAACAGTGATTTACCAAGAGATCGCTCGGCAGCACTCACAGCACCGCAGCTCCCAAAGGAAGGTTGTGACAAAGCATGTTTTCTGCAGCAGGGGTTCCTGAGGAGAGCCTCACGAAGCAGAGGGCAAAATGCAAGTGACTGTCAAACACCCAACCACGAAACGCCCGTGCTGTTCATGCTCCTTCCATCCCAGCTGGTGCTGGGAGCCAGTTCCCCGCTGCCCGGGACGCAGCTGGTGGCGAGGCCGGAGCCTCTCGTACCGGAGTCCTCCCACAGCTGCAGGTAAACATCAGAACCTTCGCCTGTGTTTGCTTGAGCTTCACACCCACACTTGTTGGTTGGCTGCAGCATACGCTCAGAATCCACTTATCTGCGTTCAGAGGCTGTGATCATTTTATTGCCAGTGTTGAAAAAGAGCCTCGGAACTATACACCAAGGCCCTGGAATTTAAATATACGATAACACTGTAAATAAAAGGAAACAAATTCCTTAAGGAAAACCTTATTGCATGCCAGATCAGTAGTAACTGCTCTGCTTTGACAAGAGATAAATATTTACAGTCTAGAACAGAGAAAACCTTGTGTTGCAATACTAGGACTTCAAGCCTCATCAGTCTCCAGTACAGTTATGAGATTATTTTGATTTAACTAAAAAAAGACAACAAGAAAAAAACCCCAAAACCCATCACACAACAACAAAACAAACCAGACACCTCAATCTGAGTACTTTGAAGCGCACATATTACTCATTTACACCACCAAAATGAAATAAAAAACTGAAGGTAGTCACACAGTGAAATTGTCAAACATACTGAATCTAGAACAGATTTTCACAAAAGACGACCTCATCCCCCAGGGAATACAGACAGTTCACAGCTAAAGTCTAAATTATTGCCAAGAATATGCTGCCGTTTTTGTTGTTGTTACGTTTCTTTCTTTCAGTTAAATATAGCCTAACTTATTCCTCTTTCAAGTTGCTCTAGTGAATGTAGACACTGATGATTTTTCTCACTGGGGCGAAAAGGCAGCAAGGAACATCAGATGTCCATACCAAACCCCTGGGACTGGGGGTAGCCACACTGGGAACACCCTAGGAAGAGGGAAAAGCTCAGGCCCTAGCTCATTAGGCTCGCTCTCAACTTCCAGTGTGCCTCCCAACCTCCAGGCTAGATCCACTCCTCCCAGTGAAGGAAAGAATGTGGGGAATGTCATTCATAATGGCACTTGGGAAGATCGAAGAATGGGAAGGATACAATAACTGGATATCCTTTGCACAGAGGGGTGATAAGCCACATCCAAAGATGCCACTCTTATTTCTAGCACTAGACAGCCACATCTCAAGTTGCTTGAGGCTTCTGCCATTTTAGATGAGGTTGATACCTAATTAAACATTAATGCTTTTTTTTTTCCTACTGTCCCTAACTTCATCCCTAACTTCAATTTCTAACAGGACCTGCACCAGGACAGCCTAGTTTAGCTGTTACACTGCAGGATTTCACATCTGCAGTGCAATATTCCTCACCCAATTGCTATTCAGGCTCTTATGGCACGTACCCTTTGAAGCGTGGCAGTCTGGCCATAGGCAGGTGTATGGAAGAAGTTGATGTCTATCTCAGTCTCAGTTTTCTCACCTGCTTCTCCCCTTACAATGAAATTACCTTGTGCAAAACCTTCCTGCCTTGACCTCGCTCGTGCCATGGTCAGTATTGTCCTGCAAAACCATCTCTGCAATTGGCCAGCTGCTCTGCTTCTTGTTCTGGGCACAAGTTCCTCACTTGCTCCTCTGCTTTCATCATCCCTGAGCAGTTTCTTTTCAGACCAGCATTTTTACAGCACAGACCAGAAGCAGCAGCACACTTTTAGTGCCAAACCGCATTCAGCTGAGATTTCAAATGCTGTCAATAACTGACGTAAGGACACCGTGACTGATGGTCACAGAAAATTGGTACTAGCTCCATGTCAGCCATCCAGGACCACTGTCAACTCTGGCCACTCACTACAGCATTCCCCAGTGGCCCCACACCACCACCCCCAGGTGGCCAGCCAGTTCTCAAAGATCAGCCCAATATTGCCACATCCACACAGCTTTTAAAACCCTCCAGGCATGGGGACTCCACCACTGCCCTGGGCAGCCTGCACAACTTGATGATATTTCTTCTTTTCCTATTGCTTGTTCCTTGGGAGAATAGACCAACCCCACCTGCCTGCAACCTCATTTCAGGGAGCTGTTGAGAGAAGGTCTACCCTGAGCCTCCTTTTCTCCAGGCTAAACAACTCCAGTACATATTATATGGGCAAAACCTAGTACAGGAAACATCAGCAAGACACCCACATAGAGGCAGAGATGAACAAAACCATGTAATCTGTGTAAATCCAGATCGCTCCTAACACTGCACACTGACAGTCTCTTCTATTCCAACAACCTACATGTGCTCATGAACAAGATTGCAAGTCAGAAGACCATCTTCAAGCTATACTGTAGTCAGTCACAGAACTAGACTTTGCCCTGAAATCACAGCAAAACACAGACCAAGAGAAGCCTCCTAGTCTGCCAATCCAGCAGCATCAAGCTCTTCTGCATTATGCTAGGCTTCAGAATTTGTAATACAGAGTGATCAGGTTTCTGTTCTCTGTCACAAGTTTATATGGTTTGTGGCTTTTTTTTCTTCCAAGCAAGCTTTTTTTTTTCCTAATGCCAACATTTCATTCACAATTATTATGAAGTCCATCACCAAATGCTCTATTTGAGGCACCAGGAACAGATGAGGCAGCAGCCTGTCCTCATAGAATCATAGAATGTTTAGGGCCAGAAGGGACCTCCAGAGGTCATCTAGTCAGCCCCCCTGCAGTGAGCAGGGACACCCTCAACTAGACCAGGCTGCTCAGAGCCTTGTCCAACCTCACCTGGAATAGCTCC
>JAOEGS010001118.1:25819-72027 GCA_025447755.1 Corythornis vintsioides | reverse complement strand
AATATCTGTAAAAATTTAAAAATTAAATGAATTTATTAATTTTGAAAAAAAAAAAAAAAAAAAAAAAAAAAAAAGAAAAAAGAAAAGCACAAGAATATTCAGTACTAAATGTCTTTTTGATTCTGAAGTGTTTCAGTCAGCAATAACAACAAAAAAAAAAAGAAAAAAATCAGCCATATTATTATTGCTTCACTTCATGCTACTCAAATTACACATTGCTGAATGTGTAACTGAAGTGTAAAATCTCTGATCATTCTCCTTTGGATGATTCCTTTCCTCTTGTCTGTTTGTCTGTCTGTTCTCCAGTAGACAAACAGCCCAGCCAGAGGAGCATCATCCCAAGCAGGACAGGGATGAGTCTCAGTGCAGGGAGCCAGTGGCACTGGCTCTGTGCAGGCCAAGCCATGACAGCTGGGGCAGAGGGGGAGGGATGGGCTGCTGCCTAAACTGCCTGTGTAAGAACCCAGTAAAACAGCTTTAAGCCTGGCAGTGGTAAGACTCACAAGGACCAGCTCCTGTTTGTATGTCTGGCTTCCTTCCACACCATTCCCAATGGGAGGAAGGGTCCTAAACAGGGCTTGATGCTGCCAACATCAGCTCTCTAACATTAAGTGCTTACCCTAGTCCTAAGCTACCTTCTCTCCCCGTGGCCAGCAACATCTCTGGGACAGAGACAGCTACAGCAGGAAACTCAAGGAACATCTCACGGGGAAAGGGGATTTAGTCTTTCTACTGTGACTCCTATCAGCTCTGGGCAGCTGGCTGCAGTGCATGGGCTGGCATGGGCACCAACCTAGCCTCAAAGCTGGCCCCTGCTCTGGTTGCTGTACTCTTCCAGGACAGCCATTTGCACCATGGTTACATGAAGCTGGGGAAGGCATCCAGGGTAAAAATAAGCCTGATCTGGCTCATCAAATTATACCTGTGTGGGCTGTGGCAGGAATCAGAGGCTAAAGGTAGGGAAGACAACAGAAGTACCTTGTGATAGTACTGCCATTGCTTGAAACATCTGTGACCAGGGTCCTGGTTTTCAGCTGCATGAGATGGTGTCAGCACCAGGGAGCAGGTGCCTTACTGCACACGAGCTCTTTGGGAGAGCTTTCAGCACTACACAAGGATTCACTCTCCCACAGCAGCAATTAATGATCCTTAACAAACCACGGTCACTTAGACTGTGCACTGAAAATGTCCAGCTCCAACTTGGGAATGTTCCCCCCCAGTGGAGTGCAGAGGATTAAACTGGAACCACCACAGAAGCTAAAAGGTGTGGACACCTTTGAAAGACACTGGGGATCTTCACTAACTTTGAGATCCTTCATTTGAGTTGCATTTCATAATCCTGCCCACTGGACACAAGAGCCTTGTTCCCTACATTTTTAGTATGCATAGCAGGGCTACTAGTAGTTGGAGAAAGTAGCTAAAGAAATGAACCCTGTGAGAATTTGCATTTTCTGATAGCTGAGGTTGCCCTAACTGAATTAGCATTTTAGAAGTTACACTGGGATAATCCATGTGGTAGTTAATTTCAGCATTCTACTGCTCTGACAGTGTAAATCCTAGTAAATTAATTTCTGTAATGCTTCAGAAGCTGCTTTTTTTTTTTTCAGACATTTCCTTTCTCATTCATATTTAATGAACTCTGAAAATTTACATTAGGGTATCTGTGTAACTTTCTCAATTTTTTACTTGTGGACAAAGGCAACCTTGGCTATGAGGTTTAAACAACAGGCCATAAAGACATTAATGACACTTAGCCAACTCTAGTCTGTATTTATGTATTTAACTGTCAGACCTCTTTTCCTTAGATGGATTATCTCCAACTCTGCTTTTAAAGTCTCTTTTTCTGCTTGAGACTGATGTTCGTGGCCAAATCATCTGAAATGTTTTAAGAAACATTTTGCTGCAGTGATGGCTCTGTTGGTTTGTTTTTTTTTTCTTTTGATGCAACAAATGTAGAATTTTGCAGAGATACAGGTCACAAGAAACTCTTCTGCTGAGTCTGTTCAGCCTCTTAATGCATTGTCTTGAGGAAGCTGCAGTCTTGGGCGGGATGCATCTGTGATTGTGAGAGGAAAAGGGAATTCATAGATATGCAACTGATTGTGAATCACACGGATTGCCTGCAAGCTGAGCACAGTAAGGAAAACATCCTACTTACACCCAATTTTTCTTCTAAGGCTGCCCAAAGTGTCTGAAAAAGTGAAGAATAAGTTGAAATAATTACCCGGTGTAGGTGCATCCGGTAGGTTTCTACACTGATTGTTGATCCTTCCATGTCAGTCTCCTAGCTCGTCAAAGAGTGGGGTTATAACTGTGGATCACACAACTTACTTGTAATTGGGCAAAAAATACATAATATCAATAAAATGTTTTGGATGCAGGATATAAAACTATCTGGATGTAAATTCCTTGGAAAGAACATGAAGCAAATGAAAGCAGAGCGCCTTAGAATGAATGTTCACTAGGTAAAAAATAGCTTTCTCCTGCAAAGTCATAAACTCTGCATTTCTCTTTCATAACTTCATTTATGCAATTATTCTAGCTGGAAACTTCTAAAATCTGCAGAGAACCATTAAAACTTCATCTCGGATTCATTCTTGTGCAGTGTTATTAAACACTGACATACCCTGAATGTGAAAACTACAGAACATTTTTCCTGCAGAGAATGACCAAAAACCTCTAGGGATAAAAATAATTTCTGCTGATAAACAAAGCTGGATGTTCCGTCTTCACAAGATTTTAGTCTTTATTTGCAGCCTTTCTAATGGAGAAAAATGTGTTTAACAACCATACTACATTCACACTGCCATAGATTTCTCCCTAGGAAAGATGTCAGAGGGAGCTGATGTCTCTCCAGCAGTGTAGTAGGGAAGAGTACACAAGTAAGAGGGAAGGCAGGGGCTGTGAGGGAAATGAGGGGAGCTGTTTGGATGATTGGTTAGGAACGAAGTATCACTTTGGGAAAAGAAGGGGAAAACCAGGAGAGAGAAGTTTAGATTTGGTGGCAACAGGCACCAAAAGTACTGAGTAGGACTGGACTGAGTTCATTTGCAAAGAAGGAAAAGGAGACAGTGGTATTTCAGGAGGACAAACAGGACAAAAGAGAGCATTCTTCTCTAGGTGTCAATGAATAAGGCTGGAAGCAGAAAATAAGATGAATAGTGACATGGAGTAAGGCTTCAGAAATACTTGAGGCATTTTTTTCCCCTTGTAGTGGATTCATAGTTATTTTTTTGATGAAAAGTTAATTGCAATATTGACTTTTATGTTCTAAAAATAGAGATATTATTTAATAAATTTCCAGGAGGATGATAAGACTAGATCAGTAATCTAATTTAATAGCAATTGTTCAGAGCTATAGAGACTAACACACTGACACCTTACCCTAGAGCTTGTTGAAGTGCTCTACACAGCATTTGAAGTAGAGAGTGTCACACCTCTGACTCTCCTCAATCAGGTGTCCGAAGAGCTTATTCAAGAAAAAAAAAAGCATGGTCAGGCATTTCTGTAGGCTGAATGCTCATGAAGCTACTCTACATTCTTGGCAATTTATATACTCTTAGTTAGAAGGTTCACAAGAGGGCACTACTTATATTCTCTTCAAAGAGTGGTATAATAAAGCATTGTCATTTTCATAATGAACTTTTGGAAATGTAGTGTCAAAAAGAATAATTGTTTGGCAAACCTTCTGAGAAGATAATATTCCCAAAAATGTCCCTTCTTGCAGAGAGTTTAATGAAACTCTCAATGTTTGCCTTTATTGACCCAATTTAATCAAACCTTGTATTTCCACCTTTTATTGATTACTTTTTCGATAGAAAACATTAGAGCTGGTGATCAATGATTGTAATTTAGAAATTAATTCTTCCCAAACTGTGTAAGTATGAGGTGTCCCTGCTGTCCATGCTGTCCCTATGCAATGGGTATGATACTTGGTCATGTGTAATACAAAACAAAACAAAACCCCAACTTTCTTTGTTTTGTTGCAGAGTAGATTGTCAGGGCCCTGAGGGCACTAATGGGCTTTAATTGCCCTGAGCAGCCTCACTGGATTCCCCACTCCCTGCTATGGCCCAGTGCTCCAGTTGAGCTTAGGCTTTGATTAGTGCTCTGGTGGGAAGGGTTTCCTGACTCCAGCCTGGTCTTCTGAATGGTGCTGGTTTCCTGGATGGACCTGAGATCTGGCTGCTTCTTTTGCCGTTTATGCTGAGGGTAGGATGGGGGCTGACCCTGCTCTGTCAACCTCACTCGGGTATTGCAGGGTCTGTGCTTGGTGGTTTGGGTCATTTTTGGGTTGTTCCTGTTCCTGCTGATCTCCAGCAAGGGTGGCCTCTCATAAAAGGGCTCTTCTAGGGTGGTTTAAAAGTTACAAATAGATGGAAATCAGAAGGAATCATGGAGTATGGGGGAGCAGAGAAATAAAGTAAGATAATGAAAACCATTTGATTTGAGGATTAAAAAAAAACCCAACCCAAACAGGTAGACCTACAGTTAGTCTGGAGAGAAGGTAGTAACATAAATGCCTTCACTTGTGTGATTCATTTGGCTCTTTCTTTCCCAGTAAATTATGCTTTAATTATGATTTTGTGATTCAAATAGTGGTGAGCTGGGTATATATAAAAGATGCCAGGTAACAGATAGAAGTACACGATTATCAAAGAGATGCCAGTGTCCTACAGCCTCACCTTTGTGTCTGCTTCTCATCATGGTATTGAGTATAACTGAGATGACTCTTGGGCTTTGTTTTGGATGTTGGTGATCAAGTGATGAATTTTCCCTGCCAAAGCTCAGGTACTTCACTGGCAGCTCTGTAAAGCCAAACACATATGGCTTATTTCACAACATGTGTATTTGATACAACTGGATGTAAGGAGAAAGTGATTATACTTGCTGAAGCATCAGGCTGAATGATTTATGTAAGACAGATATGTGAGGGTCTCTAACTAGGATTGGTGTCAAAGGAAAATATTGCAGAGGGAGTCTGCAAGTTTCTAATTATTTTGGTTTATTTATGGACACAAACCTTGAAATATTAATAGAGAATGCATAAGTAATTGATGAGCTACATATAATTTTTCATTATCTTAATGTTGAGATATGCAGAAAAGTCCTTTGTCAAAAGTCACAAGCATATTACAACCTCAAGAAGGTTGTAAGTCAGGCCTGAAGCTGTCTAGCTGCTAGGAACGATTGAGCACCCCTTAGACTGAGCAACCTTCACAACCCACTGCTATGATTTTTGAGTCTTATGGGTCTTTTCCTAGTCTGGCCAACCTTGATATCAAATGGTGGGTCAGTTTTCCATCTTTTATTTAAGGTGATGAACCTAAAGGTATGTTTTCTATGCAGCTTAACAGCTGAAATAATATCCATATCCAAATGGCAAAGAGAAATTGGATAGATTTTAATACCTGACTCATGATTTTGTGAGTTTTGCTGGAATTGCCAGCAGACCCTGTCTGAACTGGGAAGCAGACTCTCAGGAGGTTGCAGGAGGTGGCATGTGGTATCAGAGTGGGCAGCAGTGCATTCAGCATTGAACAAAAGCTTCTTCTTTTCTAAGTTAAGATTTTATTTTTTTTTTTCATTTAGAAAAAGAAAATTTGTGAAAGGGGAAGAGTTCTGCTAGGAATATTGTCTTAATTCTGCTTCTGTTCTGAAATTCTATTCTATTTTGGAAGGTCAGTCAAATTCATGTTGAGCTATGCTGGATGTCCCAGGTTTCTTCAGGTTTTCTGAGCTCACTGGTGCTCTGAACTATAAGCCTTCCATGTGGGCCCATCTATAAAGAAGTCTGTATTCCCATACCTGCTGTACTGAGTAGGAGACACAACTGCAAAACTTCACGAGTTTCCTGGGAAGTATCTCTATGGACAGTAACAAACCAGTTCTTGCTCTTTTGCCTTTTCCTTAGCTGTTTTTATCTCTGGCAGTGTCCATTCTGGCATGGACCAATCCATACTGCACTGATATGAAGCAAAAAGGGCTGATGAAAAGCTCTTTGGAAAGCGCTTTTGATGCTGGGTGAAGCCCTTTGCCTGTGCTGGGGCCGCCATTTTGTGCTCGGGCTGCTGAGGGGGCCTGGGCAGAGCTGCCACCACCCGCTGCTGCTCAGCCCCCCGGGCTGGGAGAAGCCTCAGGGAGGGCGGGAAAGTTCCCGCCACAGAGCACAGGGGGAGCCCCCAGGGCTGTGTGTGTCTCGCTGGGGGTGCAGCACGGACGGCAGGGCACTGAGCCTCTGCCAGCTGCAAGGTCAATTCAATGCCTCTAAGGGCTCAGGGCTGCTCACCCCAAGTGCCCCTCGAGTGGCAAGGTGTGGGTTGCTGTAGAGGCCCAGCCATGGCTGCTACCAGACTGGAGGCTGCTGCTGGAAAAGCTGTGGGCACCCAGACAAACATGGCGGCGCTCAGCCCTCTGGCTGCAGGGAGGGCTGGATCCTGGCACTGGCAATGGTGGGTAGTGGAGACAACCCCTGTGTCTGATGTGAGCAGGGGAATGATCTGCCAGTGGCTGAGCTGAAGGATGAAGAGGTTGAGGAGTATCAGGTAGTGTCCTTCCTATTGGATGAGGTCCCAGCTTGTGTATTTCCAGCTAAAGGAGACCAAGAAATCTCTCTAATTTTCCTGACTGCTACTGTCTCTGTTGACCTTTTCAGTTTCTGAATGTTTTGCCCTCCTTATTCTCTGGTGTTGGCTATGAGTAATTAAAAGACCAGAGAGAAGGAAACAGAGGAAATTCTGGGGGTTTTATTCTACATGCCACTGTTGATTTAATGATAATTTTAAGATTTGCATGTCTTTGGGTTTGGTTTATTTTTTGTTTCTTAAGCTATCCTATGAAAAGGACAACTAGGACAGTGGACTGGTGGTCAGGAGTCTCACCATATCAGCATTCCTGTAGTCATTACCTTGCTTCCCACATTGGCAAAACTGGCTGATAGCTCTGTACCAAATATTGCCATGAAGGCCCTTGAGGTGCTAGAATATCAGCAGCTTTTTCCTCTTGATGCTCTTGATAGTGGCTTATCAGAGGCCACAGATCTGGTGGTGCTTGTCCCAGTGGCAGTGCTGACAGTGGCTGCTGCTTTTCTTCCCTAACAGGTTGTGCCAGTGTAACTCTGGAGACAATTAGTTTAAAACGTAAGGCTTTATTGTAGAGTGTTTCTTCAGTCAGTGGAGTCAGACAAGCATTTCCTGAAGGCAATTCATCCAAATTAATCCGTGACAGTAATCAGTTTGTTTAGGCTACATATATGTTATTTTTTTAAGCTTTTAATGTTGGTTGAGATTTGTGTCTTTGGAGTACTGGCCTGAAATGAAAAAAACATTTTAAAATATTGACTATAGCCTTCTTCCACTTCATCCTTAATGCCCATGCTCTCATGGATTTGTGAATGGAGACTACAGTGAAACATGCAGCCAAAGATCAGACTAATATTTTGCAAGTTGACCCTGTTGTAGGAAGCTTATTTGGCCACTTCTGAACAGAGCATCTCTTCTTTTGCTTCTTCCTTGGCTTTTGTGAGAAGTGAATTGACTGCAGAGGCTTCTTTCTTATTCTTTCACCCACAATCTCACTTCATCTATTTAAGAAAACAGCTCAGCAAGCACATGGCAAGTATCAGTGTCCACCCTTTTTAGGGTTCACTTGGGTACCTGCAAAAAAACCCAACCAACCAACCAAACCACTGTTTGTTCTACCACAGTAGAATTATTGTTCCATAGAATAATATTAAATCATATTATTGTCAGGATTTTCCTTTGTTTAGTGGTGTTGCCCATCAAAAAGGTTATTTTAAGTCATTAAGATTTTTGTATGTCTCTCTTGCCTATGAACTGTATCAAGAACCTTTCCAACCTCAAGAATCCCATATGGCCTTTTACAGTCTAGGAATTTTGACAAATTAACCCTAAATCTGCATTATTTCATTTGACTGCTTAAATCTAACCATTCTATATTGTGGTTCACTTTTTCCTTGCTTGGGTCTCTCTCCATTTTGCACTGTGGAGCTGAGCGTGAGCTGTGCTTATTCTACCTGCTTCTCTGGAGTGCTCTGTATCCAACAGGAATGTTTTCTTCTCATAGTGTTTAAAATCAGATGAAAATCCTGGCCCAGCATAGCTAATAGTGTTGATATCCATTTCAGTAGGTTTAGGATTGTACCTTTTAATTTCAAAAGATGTTAGATTAGGCACAAGGCTTTTTTTGACAGCCTAGACTAGTTAGCAGATTTACAAGCACCTCTTTTCCAGCCTGGGATGACCTTTGTAATGCTGGGTAAATACAATGAGCTGTTCAATTGGAAAATCATTTTAATAAGCAGCATTTTAGTAAAACCTGTGGTTTGCCCTCTGAATCTTGATTAGTAAAAATAAATCTCTATTACCCTCTCACTTGGCCTTACCTTCCTGTTTGGTAGAGGGAAAAAAAAATAATGTTCAGTGGCAGCATTAAAGATTCATCTGTTATATGGAATAATTTTTGTGCAATGCAAATCTAACAGACTTGACGCACAGCATTTTCTTTTGGAATAAAAGACAACTGCCTTTATTCAGCTTACACAATCCTTTCCTCAAAGAGCCCTTTATCCAGCTCATGTTGTGTCAGCAGTAATCATGGACTGAGTGGTGGTGCATGCAAATTAGTCAGCAGCTGCTGTTTAATTGGGTTGGAGGAGTCATATAATGAATTTGCCAGTAAGTGCAGGGGTAGATAATGTTCAACGCTTATGGTATTGTGTTGCTCTTGATTTTAGGTGCTGGCAGCTGAAGGTGGATCTAGCTGGATCAGCATGTTACCTTTGCTATCTGTGCCCTCTCCAGCTAGCACCCAGGCTATCACTGTCTGCAGTGCTCCTGGTCCTTCCAAACCCCTGGGGCAGCTGTCAGTAGCCAGTAAAACTTCACACAGGTATTTTTATGCTCATAAATAAAAGGAGAGTTTCTCTATTCCCCTGATACTCAGACTTTCCTCGGAGTTACAGTATGGGATAGAGGGAAGCCAAATTACCACTGTAGCTGTGACTGATGCATATGGCTTCTTTTAACCCCAGTGTTTTGTATCACATTGTTAAGGCAGTTGGGATGCTAATGATGCTCTATAGGTAGTTCCGGTTGTTTGGTATGGGGTTGGGTTTTTTTCTTCCCTGTCCCCACTGAGTTCTCGTGGAAGTTATGAGCACCAAGCATTTACATATGATGGGAAGTGCAAGGTAAGGTACTTAAAGTGATGCAGGATCCTGACCCATTCCCTAAAGCAGTTGTTTGGGAAGGGTGTGGAGATGGAAGAAGTGATATCTTTAATATGTCAGAGTTCTGTTGTTATTGTAGCTACAGATCTGGTTTCAGAAATGGATAAAAATTACCATTTCTGCTGCTTGTATTGCGGGCTCAAGCCCACGAGAAATCTGTGGATTTCATTTTGCTTAAAGAAGAAAAAGATGCTAAAAACTGTTTTATAACTGTATTTTTTTTTCTAGCAACAATTTCTAAGCTGCTTGTGTGCTTCACATTTTACTGGGAGTTTCTGTCATGTCCTCACAGCAGAGGTTTCCAGAAGAGGTAGAAGCTATAGTGATACTCACAGAAAGTAAAAGAAAGGAAAAGATTGTTTTTCATAGCAATGCACACTGAAAACTACCCCATTGCCTTCCTTCTCTGTTATCTTAGATAATGCCTTTGCTATTGTTTCAACTGTTCTGATATCTTTTAGTTATTGGATTCCAGCTCTATTGTTTCTTTTGCTATATACTTACACAAGCTTGTAATGAAGTAACCCTCTGGACTGGTAATTCTCAAGGCCACAGTCAAATAGCAGTGAATAACTGGCAGTAAATAAGGCTTTTGCAATCTCAGCTTGTTCTTTGTTCCAGAAAGAAAGGGTGGTGAGAAGGGTGCAGGCACTTTTTGCAGTTCAACTTAAGTTCCTGTATGTGTTAGGTGATGTCATTTCTTTCTCAGATCATGCAACCAGCAAAGCAGTGCTCTGGGATGGTGAATCCCATTTGATTGTTGAGATGTCTGGAGCTTTAAGCAAGAGGAGTGTCCTGCTGTCTTGCAAGGTGAGCAGGAAGCAGAAACTGTTTCAGAGGAGATAAGTTGTTTGGGTTCTTTTTACATGTATATTTAGAAAAAAAAACTAATCTGAAAGTAAGTGTGAATCTCCTTGCTCTGCTTCTCCTTTGGATCCTGTTCTCTTTCTTCTTCTGGAAGATTTCCTTAGTGACTGTTAGAGTGAAAACACTTCTCCAAACTTTAGAGTAATGAATCACAAAGGGGAGATTTTACAATTGAAAAGTAAACTAAGAGCAGGGCAAGTGTCACTTGGGTATTTCAGGTGGTGGCTGCTGCTTTATGTTGCTGTCAGTGCTCATTCAGCAGTTGCTTTTTCATCTCCACTCCAAGATGCTGGGAAAAAATAAAGCACTGTTCGTTCCTGCAAACTGCTTTGGGTCTGCCGATTCCTCTCTTTGGCCCTTATTTCACCCTTTCTGCACCCTCCCTCTTCCCCCACAGCCTTTGTGAAGCCTGACAATCCTTCACTTAATCCCAGAGAACATATTTTGGGTACTGCCACAATGAGAAAAAAGAGACAAATTGATTTGCATTTCTTATCTGGGAGATTCACTTGCAAAATCTAGTACAGTTTCACTGACGCAGAGGCAGGAGAGATGATCCTGTAAATCTGACATCTCTTTATTAAGGTCGAGATGGAAGGGAGTGGGAGGATGGTCTGTCTGAGCTCGCTGTGGGAAATAATACAGTGGGTCGGTTTGTTTGTTGACTCAACCCGTGTTTCACACACGTTTTCCTATTTGGTCTGGAGATCCTCTCACAGCGCCACTGTATGGCTATCCAGTTCGCCCTGTTTATGCAGCTGTGCACAGCTTCTGTTTCCCCACAGCTTGGCTGCAAGTGAGCAGGGGGAGTAGCCACCGGGCAGATGGGGTAGATGTGCATCCATTGTAGTCCCATCATCTTTATTTAACACTTGTGCACATGCCGCGCTCAGAGGTTCTGATAAAAGCTGATTTCACCACGCTGTGTCAGATCCTCTGCCTTTCCTCTGCTGCCTAGGGAGGCAAAAGTATCCAGAGTAGATAAATCTCCTAACAGAAATGCCTCGGAGCTCTCCCCTCCCACACCTACCAGAGCAGCCCTGCTATTCCCTGTCTCTGCCGTCCTGTTCAGGTTTGCCCCACATCAGACTGCAGTGACTTTCCCACCTGCCTTAGGCAGCCTGTGCTATCCTGCTGCTGACAACAGAGCAGTGCCACTCTGACCTGTGAGGAGTGCAGGGGTGAAAAGCCAGTCCTGACTTCTAGTTGGCTAAATTCCTTCCTGACTTCAAAACAGGTACTTGGTCAAAGCCTGGCAGCAGAGGTGACATACGTCCCTTGTTGCAGCAAGGGCTTCTTTCCAAGTGGGACACAAAGGGGTTCTTTAAGCACAATTTTGGCCAAAAAAAAATAAAAAAAGAAATGAAAACCTGCGAGTTGGGAACGAAAAGTGCTAATTGGCTGGATTAGACACCTCCTTGATGTCTCTGCATTCAGTGCTTATTTCAGCCTCTCACAGCTGAACTGCACACGCAGTAGGCAGGAGGGTTCCCACGCTTGGGATCACTGTGTTCTCTGATCAGGTGCCTCCACCACCCCTCCAGTCACATCCAGAAGCAGAAGAGTCAGAGGGAATGTGGGTCTTTGGGTACTTGAAGCAAGCAGGAGTTGGAGATCTGTCGGGATAGATATGAATGTGCTGCTCCAGGAGCTGTTAATCTTTTAGAACTTGTATCTGCTCTGCTTGCTACAGCAGGACAGCTGCCCTGAACTTGCTGTTTTACTTCAGTTTCAAGAAAGAAATGGCCTTTTAAATGTTTTATTGTCATTGTCTGATGCTTCTTTTGTTCCTGTCTTTCCCTTCTGTCTGCCTCAGCATCTTCAGTGCTGCTTCCTTGAACAGTGAAATCACCAGATACAAAATCTTTGGGGCTAGGAGGGATTTTAGAACATTGTCCTAACGGCTAGGACAGGCTGCTCAGGGGTTCAAGTCCAGTCAGGCTTCAGGTATCTCCACAGCTTTTCTGGGCAACCTGTTCCAGTGTTTTATAACCTTCACAGTGAAAAGGGCTTTTTGGTTTTTTCTCATGTTTGATCAAAATCTCCTGTATTTGTTTGTGCCTGTTGCTTCTTATCCTCTCACTGTGCACCACCAAGTCCAGCCATCTTTACACTCTGGCATCAGCTATTTATGTACATTGAGACCCCCCCCTGGAGCCTTCTTTTCTCTAGGCTCTCTCAGACTTTCCTCCTGTGAGAGATGCTGCAGTCCCTTAATTACCTTAGTGCCCTTTTGCCAGGTTTACTCGAGTATGTCCATGTCTCATGCTGGGAAGCCCAGAAACAGGCCCAGCACTCCAAATGTGCCTGATCCATATTGAGCAGAGAAGAAGGATCACTGAAGGCCAGAGCACTCCTTACCAAACGTGTGTTTCCTTGCCATGGAGCAGATTAACTTCAATAAAATGTCTAGTTTTACTTTGTACTGTACTTGCAGAGTAGTTTGCTATTTGACCCTGCAGCTGAGTAATCTTTTCTAAATGGCAAAGCAATCCATGCAAGCCAAGCCCCACCAATGAGGCTGTGATGAGATTATTTGTGGTACCAGCCTGGTACTTGGGAAAGTTCTGGTTTTTCATGTAGACATTGTTCCACTAACATGTGTCATGATGCCTAATGTAGAAAAAAGACATTTGTAAAGATGCATTTTAAGGATTTTAAGTTGGTTTTTTTTTAATAGACCTAGCAATTCTTACTAAGGCAAGTGAATTGAAAATAATAATTTTCAGTTTATTTTAAAATGTTCGCTTCATTCATGAAATACTCAATGACAAATATTTTATAGCCTTTTTGTGAGTGGGCTGCCAGCTTGTGTTATTTAGAGACTCTTGTGAATTGATACACTCAGGAAAGACATTTCATCTGCAATGTTCAGTTTTTTTCATTGGATTAATCATTCTGTGAAATCTGTTGAGTAGCCATCACCTTGGTGATGCTATTTTTGTCACTTCTACCCTTATGGAGAGCTAGATTTCTATTATGATGGCAGACTAGATTATTCCAATAGGTTTTCTGTAAGTAAGGTGTTAATCATTATGAGAAGGAATTTTTGTGAAACATATCTCCACTGAACTTCTATGTATAGAAGGTACTTTTTCTGCTTACAGATCACATGACAGAAATGCCATGCTCCTGTCCTCTTCCTCTTCTAAGCCTCAGACCAGTTCAGGAAGGGATTCTTTGTATATTTTAGATTTCATCAGCCAGTATTTTATCCCTTCCACCAAATGTAATAATCATAGAATGATAGAATGTTGGGGGTTGGGAGGGATCTCTAGAGATCAAGTCCAACACCCTGTCAAAATCAGGATCACTCAGGGCAGGCCACACAGGAACAGGTACAGGTGGGTTTGGAAAGTCTCTAGAGAAGGAGACTCCACAGCCTCTCTGGGCAGCCTGGTCCAGGCTCTGTCACCCTCACAGGGAAGAAGTTCCTCCTCACGTTGAAATGGAACTTTGTCTGCTCCAATTTCTACCCGTTGTTCCTTGTCCCATTGCTGGGCACTACAGAGCAGAGGTTGGCTCCTTCCATTTGACACCCACCTGCAGATCTCTGTAGACATCAATAAGGTCCTCTCTCAGTCCTCTCAAAACTAAATAGCCTCAGTTCCCTCAGTCTTTTTTCATAGGGGAGATACTCAAGTTCCTGAATCATCCCCACAGCTCTTTGTTGGACTTTTTCCAGTAGATCCCTTTCTCTCTTAAAAGGGGGAGCCGAAAACTGGACACAGAATTCCAGGTGTGGTCTCACTCAGAACTTCCATACACCTGCTGGACACAGTTTTCTGCTGGATGCAGTTTTCTCTATGCTCCCCAGGATGCCATTGGCCTTTCTGGCTGCAAGGGCACGCTGCTGTCCCATGGAGAACTTGCTGTCCACTGGGACTCCAGGGTCAGCTGCTTTCCAGCAGGACAACCCCTCACCTCTACTGGTGCTATTCTTCCCCAGATACAGGGCTCTGCACTTGTCCTTATTGAACCTCATTATGTTTGCCTTTGCCCAGCTCTCCATCCTGTCCAGATCTGTATGGACTCTAAGATTATCCACGTTTTTAAACGACTCTGGTATCTGCTCCATGAGTTTTCCAAACTCCCTGGGAAGTACAGTCTGTAAGCACAGTACCTTGACATCCTCATGAAAAAAATTACCTTGGAGTGACTGAGTGAAAGGTTAGAACTGTTGAGTGTTTTAATCAATAATAAATGAGTTGGATGAGCAGTATACTGTACTTTGCAGTGCACAATCAATAATACATTTTTATGCTCATCTTTTTAATCCTCAAAAAAACTACATCAAAAATTTCATGCTAGACTGCTCCCAGGAATCAATAATAGAGAAAGGTTCCCTCTTCCCCCTAGTACAGATTAATGAAAAGCATAATGAATCTATTTATTAAATGGTGGTACAAATCTATTATACATTTTCTGCAAATACCAAATGGAAAATAATAATAAATCCAACTGTGTCTGCTCTTATTTCCTATTTGTATCATCATGTTACAGAAAAGGCTCAACAAAGGGGCAATGTTCCAATATACAGGTCTGTATGTTATAATAATATAATAATGGTCTGTATCCCTGGTTTCTTTGGGATGTTAGGGGTCAGTGCTGGTCCAGTCTTATTCACATCTTCATCAGTGACCTGGATGAAGGCACAGGGGGCACCCCTGGCAAGTTTCTTGCACAAGCAGTTCCACCTCAACATGAGGAAAAACTTCTTTACTGTGAGGGTGACAGAGCCTGGAACAGGCTGCCCAGGGAGGTTGTGGAGTCTCCTTCTCTGGAGACTTTCCAAACCCCCTGGATCTGTTCCTGTGTGGCCTGCCCTGGGTGACCCTGCTCTGGAAGGGGGGTTGGACTCAATGATCTCCAGAGGTCCATTCCAACCCCTACCATTCTATGATTCTGTGTTTTGAGTTAAACTAGAACCCTTCAGCTGTCCTGACAGAGGCTAGGAATCTATTTTCAAAATAATGTCTAAAATTTTTAGTAAAATTCACAGAAGTTCTAAACTTTGGTTTCTCTACTGAGTCACACAGTGAAGTTTTCTATCACTGAAGTTTTTGTGCATTTATAGAACAATTGCCATTATACAAAAAGTAGGGTCAAACTTTTCTTCATGCCACTTGACCACATTTCTATTTCAGGCCTGAAGATATTAATCCCTTCTTGCTGAATCACAAAGTGTGTTGCTTTGTTTGCAGTACTTCAGATCCCCCTGGACTTCTCTACTCTCTCACTGCATCACCAATTATTTGTGATGTATTATTAATTGCATGTGATCTATACTTTCTCTACTTCCATGACTGGTAGCTCATTTAAACAAGAAGCAGGAGTTTCTGTAAAAAGTGGCTTTTCTTCTTCCGTGGCAAGTTGCCAGCTGTGTTGTATAAGAGGATTTTTATTCAAACTGTTATGCAAATCCTGTCTCGTGCATGTCCCTATCTGGCAGGTGCAGGCTACTGTAGGACATCCTCACACTCTTCCAGACAACGACTGGGGAGAAAGTGGGAAATGTATGAGACACATGACACTCAGTATTATCTGATTTTTGCCTTCTAGAAAAGAAAATATTGCCTTTGGTACTGAACAAAGATATTTAGGAAGAGAAACAATTTTCTTCTCCTAGTGGGGTTGTTATTCTTTCAAGCTAAGATCTGTGAAACTATAAAAAATGAGTTCTGGTAGAGCTGGGATAGGATGATGCAGGAGGAATAGTGTGAGACCCTTGGTGATCTGGCAGTTACCTCAATTTTTTTTGTGTGTGTGCTGTTTGGTAAGGTGTTTCATTCAGCTTAGGTTTTTAGACTCTCTTAAAATCAGTAGCATGTCAGCAAGATAACTTGTAATCCCTGAAAATTTCCCTTTTGTGTGGTATCTACATGTGATCAAATTGGGAATGGCCTGCTGTAGTAACATAAAAAGACAGAAAAAATAGGTTTACATTTTTTTAAGGAAAAAACCCAACAACATGAAGACAACTGAAAAAAAAATGCAGTAGGATAAGTGAATACTTTAACTTGACTATTAACAAAAACCCACAGAAACTATGGTGCAAGGATCTTTCAGTGGTATTCCTGACTGAAAATACAAGCAGGTATTTCTGAGGTTTTGGCTGGGTCTTGGCCAGCTCTGATGGAAACCTCCCTGTGAAGAACTAAAAAGCAGAATTCACCTTTTTCTTCACAAACACAGTAGAACAATAAAAAACAGTTTTTACCATGTTTGGATTGGTACCTTAAGATAGCTGTATTTCCTTACCACAGCTACCTCGTTTCCCATGTACAAGAATTTTGGTAAAACCCTATCAAATAGCCAACTAAGAAAACAAATGTAAGTATTGCTGAAGGTGGGAAATAAAGACAATTAAGAATTTCTCACAAAGCAATTACCCTGTTTTGCAGAGTAATAATCATTGTCTCTGAAACTCCATCAAAGGGATGTAATGAAGATGTTGCATTTTATGCTGTTTGTGTCTTTGAAAAAGCATCCCCCAGTCAGGACAGAGCCATTCAGGACAAGCTTCTGCTGATGTCTCAGATCTCAGCCTACACCCATCCTGCCTTACTGGAAGTAGGGCTCAGGGAGTCACCACCTTGCTGGTTAGAAGCAAAACCCTTGATTTGCTTTATGTCACTGGAGAGACAAACACCCCCAGAATATGACTCAGTCTCCAATCTGCTAATTTTCTGGAGGTGTCTGCCTATCTGCATTTACTATTGAGGGGAGTACAAAATGACTATTCCCCTAAATTGAGTATTCTGCTCAGATGTTTCATGATGGAAGAATGACTCTGCACTTAGCCCTGAACATCCTTCTAAAGGCTAGGCTCAACTTCTTGCTATCATTATCCAACTTGGCTGAAAACGGCCCTAGTGTTCCTGTAGTTCCTAGTGGGACAGCATGGAAAACACAAGCGTGGCTGTGGCTGGACACAGGTAGTGGGGATGGCCTTGTCATTCTCAGTCTGAAGCTGAGAATAGGTTTGTCTTCTTCCCAAACTGGAGAAGGGAGGCAAAAATCTGACACACTTGCATAGGTAAATCTCGTCCTTCCCAAGGAGCTTCTCTCTTGTGATTACAGTAGGCTGCTTAATTTCTGTTTGATAATTTACATTTTGAACTTGGTGCTGAGTGTAAACTTGTACTCTCTGAAGTTAATGGAAGGCAGCTGGCATTTTGCAAGACCAAAATGTTTATGAAGTGCAAGGAATTAGCAAGGAAATGATTAGGATTATTTCCAGAAATGATAAACTTTGCTATGTGGATGCTTGGTCATGGTACATACAAGACTTCCTCCTTCTCTCAAAAAGGAGAAGGTACTTTATCAATATCATCTTCCTTAAAAAACAATTCACAAAAAATCTTGATGCATGTTATTCTATAGCCAGAGGGGGGTAAAATAGGTCTTTAAATACTGACAATCCTGAAGGTTAAACGAGCAAACCAAATGTTTGGTTTTTTTATTGTCACTCTTGGGTTTTGTACCAGTTACAAATTCTGTGGAAAGAGTAACTCAGTTTATCAGGCTGGATGGAAATTTGAGGTCACTTGCTGCTTTGTAGAGAGTATTGTATGGCTGATATCTAAAACATGACCTGCTTGTAAGTAATGGCAAATCTCTCCCTTTAGTCCCTCTGTTGTCTTCCTTTTCACAATTGTTTTCCTCACAACACTTGTCATTTGTATTAATTTTTTTTATATTCTGAAAAATGCTGACCAAGGAGTTTTCTCTTGATTGATAGGTCTCAATCTCAAGTGATTCCTATCAGTGTTTATTGTGGAATTAATAATTTGACTCCATCAGCAGAAAGACCCCCCATGTTGACTTTCCTCAGATGCACGTTGGCATTATTGCATGCCAAGAAATGTATCAGAGGCTGTAGCAGTAGATGCCATGTGAAAATGCTAGTTTGCAGTGGAGTTGCTTTTGTTTGACTGCATTAGTGTTGGTTAAAATTCCTTTCAACAGCACTACTGCTGGGTAGTGCAAATTCAGGAGAATTAGAGCTGTTTGAGTCTGCTGGATAGACTGATGATTCAGCAGATATGCTGCCTTTGTTCTTTGCACAGCACCCCCACATGAAAACCTACTTTTCCTACTTTGCCTATGGAGAGACAACCTATTTTATTTCTTTTAACCACCTCCAAATGACGTCTCCTGAGACCTCTTAGGAAAAAAAAAAATCTATTGTTAGTTGTAACCCACTCTCTGTCTGACATATTTTATGAACTCAACAGGCTGATCAAGTCAGATGACTTAACTTCTGCCTTACTTTTCAATCCTAGCTTTACATCCTCCTAAGGAGAAGAGGGGAGGAAAGGTTGAATAATGTTGCTGAAGTACTCAAGGGTATAGAAATACGGCCTTGCTAGAGCCAGAAACTCCATGCTGTGTTCCAGATGTGCATGCTGAAACTCAGCCTCCAGTGAGAGGGATGGATTGGAGTTCTGCTTCCATCAGCTTGAGGGAGGGATAGGTGCATGGTCCCACATCAGCTTCTAACCTGGAGTAGGATTAGTAGGTCAGCTTAAGGCTGTCTAAAGAAGTACATGCTGCTGTGGAAGGAGACAGCCTGGCTGTTACCCCTTCCCTGTCATCTGTGTGGCTTTAGTGACTGGATCATTCCACAGTCACTCACCCTCATCCAAGGGAAGAGGTGATGCTCTGCAGACTCCTCCCGTGCAGGAGCTGGAGGAGAGGGCATTCAGCAGCAATGTGGTCTTAGATCTGCTGACAGCACATGAGAAATCACTAATTTAGGTGTTTTAAGTGGGAATACTGGCTCTTGAAATAGCTGCTAGGAATAAGGATTCATTTCAAAGCCTTTCCAGTGTAACTATCTTCAGCAGCAATCTATTAATAGTCCGCTAATTTAGAGAAGTACCAGTGGCAATTATCATTGCGTTAAAGGGTGGAAATGCTTATTCCTGCAGTGATGATGTTATTAGATAGTGCAGCTTTTGCTGGTATGTGTTGATACAGCACTGGCCTTGATCAGGAGCTGTGAAATCTGTATCAAGTGAGGAGTTTTGTTAAAGCACGGGAGTTCCTTTTTATTTTTTTTACTGGTTTGCCTGTCAGTTCCACAGTAAAGCTGGGTGGGGAAAGAGGCTGGACTGCTATACAGTGCAGGAAAGCTGCCCTGCACTGCTCCTCTGGGAATCAAGGATGTTGGGAAGCAGGATTTCTTTGGGAAGCCCGTTGGGAGACAGCCCCCCACAAACCCAGCGTCCTGGAGCTGCACAGAGACAATGTCATGGTGCTCTGTGTGCTGCTCTCACATGTACTCCCCCCTTTTAAATACACCCTGATCCTCCTCCCACTGCCACTTGCTTGCGTTGTTCTCAATGAAGTTGCACGAGCACGGAGTCCTTGGAGCTGACTGGCAGGCCAGATCTGGATTACCATACTCCATGGACTTTGCAGGACAGATTAAAGTACTTGGAAGGATCATTCTGGCTCACGGGCTATATTTTTTGACATTCTTGTCATAGGAAAGTATTAGGAGTTGTAAGAAGGACTAATGTGAGCTTATATTTTACAATTTGGTGTTGTAACTGCTTTGTTCCTGAAAGCAGCAATTGAAATACTATTTCTGTCTGGTTTTTTTTCATTGCAACAAATGCCTATTATGGCTCCTTCACTGAAAAGCAAACCCTATTGCCTCCATTATTATATTCAATTAGTCTCATCTCCTTTGCTCCCATTTGCCAAGCAATGAATGATGCAACAGATCCTTCAGATTGTGCTTATATTATAAACCAATAGTCCTGAGTTGGCAGGAAAGCTAATGGGACAATTTCAATGTAAAGAAAGCTGGTTAACAAGAAATGCTTTTCAATGTATAAATGAATGATGGCAGGTGACGATGTGTGTCTGCATAATATAGTTCTTACCTGTAAAATGTTTTCCATCTAGAGATCTCAATGTACCTTGCAAAAAAACCCCACTAAGTTCTACTCCTGCAGCACAAAGAAAGTGAAGGACAAGCCTTAAGTAACTTCTCATGGACATGTGGCCACCAGTGGGAGAGTTTTGTGGCTAGGTGTCATATTTGTGTTGGGCATGGTTCCGTGCTTCCTTCTAGTGATGGAGAACATGAAAGAGGTTGACAGACTTCAGTCCTTTGTCTATGGAAAAGATAGGGATAAATGCTACCCCTGCTAATACCAGGCAACTCATGATTATCTACATTGCCTGCTTTCCTCACCTTCTCTCTATTTGCAATCTGAAGAGAAAGTTTTTATTATTTTTTGTTTAGATTGTATGTATTTATTAGCCTTGCAATATTTAAATGGCTTTAAATGGCACTCTTCACTGGTTAATGAGCAAACATGTACATCCAACTAGCCAGTGTATATTCCAGTGTAGCTTGGAGTAATCAATGGAATATAAAGCACTTGCCTGGCTAGTAGTTAGTGGTTATACTAAGCAAATTACAAAACTTGTTGCTAGGGGAAGAACATGAGACAACTAGAAATATTAGAGGACACCATAATCAGAAGGATTAAATATAATATCGTTAAATTAATGATAAAATAAATGAAAATAAATTGATAGAGGGCAAAACCTATAGGAATCTAAGTTTTATTAGCTCTGCTATTCTTTCACACAGAAGCAGAAAAAAATTAGAATTGACCTTAATGTATTTGATAGAAGAGAAAATCCTCCAAAAAGGAAACCAAAAAACTTCAGGCAGCATTTTGAGGATTAACTGTATTGCTTGCAGGTCATTTTGCTTTTCTTGTATGAGCTCTTCCTGAACTTTTTATATGTAAATGTATACAGATATTTTGGGAAGATTTTTGTAGGTTGGGTCAAGTATAGGCAGTGAGGATAAAATAGTACAAAAAGGATGTTATCTTGATATTTGCACCATCATCGTATATGAAACTTGGCATTCTGCTGGGTTTCATCTGTGTTCATTGCTTCAGTCATCAAATCGCTGCATTTTTAAAGAAGCCTTTTGGGGAGAATATGGACACTTAAATTTAGCATTAGAGGTCACTTCACAATATTTCTGAGACTTCAGCTATTTACTTTTCTGCTCTTAAACTTTTGAGTTGACACTTCTTGCCTTAAACGTTTTGGATGTTAAAACTTTACGTGGGTTTCAAAATGGCTTGGACAGCTCCCTGCTGATTGTTCTTCCTTTAAACACAATTTCTGATCAACAAAGCTTAGCTGCAACCTGCTGTGTGGGTATCCAGAGCTTGGATTTCCACTTGTTTTCTCTGTTGTGCTCTTCCCTGGGCATTCAGTATTGACTGCTGGCACTGGCCCCTACCAGTTTTCTCTGTACCAGTTTCGGATTAAATCCTTCCAGATCATGCTTCAATCCACTTATCAGAAATAAAAGGGAAGACCTCAAACGGCCCAAGATGTTGCTGCCTTCCTTTGTTTTGAGGTATTTTCCATTCTTCAAGCTGGCTCCCAAGTCCAAGAGCTGTTTCTGGGAGCCAGGGAAGAGAGACTAATCTGATTTAATGGTGCTTCCATTAGGGTCATTGAGAAGTCTTTGATGTCAGTGTTGTTTGTATCAGGCCATAGTGCCCAGTCACTTCCAATGTGCAAAAGTTGTTTGCTTATGTATTTTAAACCAAATGTTTCCTTTGCTTGAAGGAGAATGAGCTTTGAAAAATATGACTGAGTAGTCCATAAACAACAAAAAAAAATAAATACTGAAACATGGCATTGCTGACAGGTTGAGAACTTGTTTTCCACATATTAATTTGATAGAGCTGGGATTGGAACTGCTAAAATTTCTAGAAGAACTGTAGCCCTTCAGCAGGGACATGCTAGTCAGATCATTTCTTTTTTCAACAACAACAACCTCCTTTGATATGTTTGCCACTGCAGAGTTAAGTCTTTGCATTTGGTATCCTCTTGTGAATTCCCTGGATACATTTTTTTCCTGTCTTACAACTGAGCCCTAAAAACTCTTAATCTCTTTGTACCAAAAATAGCTTTGATTGTTGCAGGATACAATTCCCACTAAATATGCCTGATATAAATATCTTTTTTTGTATGTCAATCTTAGCTAGAATTTCTCTGAGCAGAGTGATCGGGATGCCTTTTTTTTCTGTGCAGTTTTTATGGTTTATGGGAGAAAGTTAGGAACAGCACAATTTCTGTGGATCAGATAAAATTCTTAAAATACCTATTTAAGGAACTTGTAAGATTTTAAACTGCAATCCTGGTGATTTTCATTTTTGGAGTGTAGTACAGGCATTGCTAGAGTCACTGCAGCAAGCCTTCGGGAAGGACAGCGGTCGATCTTTTATTTACAGAGTGCAATTGTGTCACATCCTGTAAATATTATGGACCAAATGTTCATTGCCTTGATTTATAGAGTAATATCAGGAGTTGCACACAACTCGGTCTGTCTTAGACCACCTCTATCTGCTGCAAAATCAAGGCCACAATATTTGCCAGGCAAATTTCAAAGGAGAATAAAGAAAATCCATGAGATGTGATTTTCCTGAAATAAGATGCAGGCAAAGGTTAATGACAATCTTTAGGTTGCTGCCTCAGGACATATCTAGAACGTGTGCAGCCACTTGGCAGCTGTAAGCCTTATTGATGCTTATTCCTTCCCATAATAAAAGCCAGTTTGTGTCACCAGAGTGATAAACAATACCCCAACCCCCCCACCCCAGAATGTAAAGAGATTAACAATACATGACATTAAACACAATATCTGCAAAAAGGAACAGAGTGTTCAGTAACTCCTCTGAGCTTCATTTTATCTCAAAACATAAATTTTGTTGCCAATGGAACGCTGTATAAGAATTAATTAGGGAACTTCACAAGCAGTCAAAACTCTTGTATGCCATTATAAATTTATCATTGCTGAAAGGGTCTATTTCTGCTGTCAGACATCATGCTTATCTGGCAGACTGCACAAAGAATATGGAATAAATAACCTTCTTCCTATATAAAAAACCCTGGAAAAATGGAAAACTTGTTTTCAAAAGCCAAACACGTTTATTATCTGGAAGGTATTTCTGAAGAAAAAACCCCTTTAGCATTCTGCTGTTCTAATATTCAATTATTAGATTCCCCACTCAGAGACAACCTGCACGATGTCATGCTGAATACTTCAATGCATCTGCCTATCCATTGGTGTTCCCCACCCACGAGAGGTAGACCAAACCATTACCATCTAAGTGTTTAGACAAAGTCCTCTTGGATTACTGGACCAATTTACCATCCCATTATTTTGTATTTCGATTGTATTAACCAGATACAATTATTCTCTTCCTTAATTTTCTAAGCTTAAATCCCTCCTTGCAGCATCACATACAAGCTTTATAATTACCCATCTAGTACTACAAACATTCTGTGTTTCTACTTATTTCAGTGACTCAGCAACTCCACTCCCAACAAGTCTAAGTGACACAAAAGGGATTACATATGCTATTCCTGTAGTGTTGGCACTCAAGGGCCAGCCTGTATCAAATCTGAAGTACTCAGAAGTACTTTTCCTGCATTGTGTGTTTTGTTAGTGAAGTGTCTTCACTTGCTTCAGAGGAATTTTCTTATTTTTTCCATTCTATAGGCACTATAGAATGCTATCAAAAACTGCAATCTGATCCTTTCCTAACTCCTGGAGCATTTTTCATCAATATATCCTCATGACCATGTTACAGGATTTTACTGACAAGCCAGATATGCCAGAAAATCAGATTGCCTTTCAGTGCACAACTTTCACGTACACATACTGCATTGTGCTTGCAATCTTTATCCTGCTTTACCTGCTGGTGTTATCTGTGTATCACTTTAAACAGATAATATCAGACAAAATTTCTCAGGAACAAGTTATTTTTTAGGTAGCAAGTCTGAATGGTTTAGTATTATCATTTCTAACTATAAGTGATACCTTGAAATTCCAGCTCTTGTGAGGACATCTGTAATACTCAGGGCTACTTCTAACCAAAAAATAGGCTAGAAAGTGAGGTTGGACAGTCTTTCTTACAATATGGTATTAAACCAGTAAAGTAAATTAATGTGGAAGAGATTGCTAGAGGAAAGACCAGACAAATTTCTATTGGGAATGGTTATGAAGAGTTGACCTGGATTTAAGGAAGGCCTAGGCATTTTTTGGAGCTCCCTTCTGTCCTGTGATTCTGTATTCTGTGCTTCATCACTTTACAGACAGCCTATCAAACCCATAAATCCTCATGCAGGCTGCTAAAATAAAAATCTGTCAGTTGACTGTGAATTGCAGGCCAAGCAGAAGGTCTCCAGAGGGGGAAACAACTCTGAAAACCTTGTGCTGGAAGATGGATTTACACCTGAGCACACTAACAGAATATGAAAGCCTGAAAACATCTGCCATCAAGTATGATGCAGGAGATCTGTGTGATTGTAGCTACAACCTGTGCTGAGCACATTGAAAAAATGGGGAAGTGTTGAAAAAAATTGAAGTAGGAGGACAATGAGAAGTGGAAAAAGGATTTCCCTGTATTGATTTTTCTTTTTTTTTTTAATGTCTGATAATTGAGATTTTGAATGTATTTGTAAAAATCATATTTTTGGAAAGGGTTAATTTGAATTATTCAAGTTCATAAACTTAGCAATTTAAAACCAAGTGGTTTTTTTACTGTATTTTGGATAAAAGCTTATCCTGGCATTGAATGTCGTTTGAGGTAGGAAGACTGTGAAGGAAATTACTTTTTGATGTTATATTTTTGAACATGGTGGAATTAAATGTTTCAACAATTCCTAGTTTTACTGGGTTAGAAATTCAGCTCTAAGCTGTTGCTATGAGTAAAAAAGACAAGGCACCTATAGTGTGATTCTGTCCTCTGTTTTGCTGTTGGTTTTGGTTTTGGTTGGTTTGGGGTTTGTTTTTTTGTTTTGTTTTTGGGTTGGGTTTTTTTGGCAGTTTGTGGTGTGAGTTTTTTTGGTAGTTTTTATTATTATTATTATTTTGTTTGTTGCTTTGTGTTTGCTGTTTGGTTTTTTTTGCTATTTATTTTTAATATAGATATTCTGTTGATTGGGAAATCAACCAATGTAGAGCTTTTGGGCTGTAGACTTTCCCAGTTTCTGAGGTGTTACAGTCCTAAGAAATCTGTTTAATCACTGTTAGACCAATTTCTGCTTTGGCTCTCCATATTTTCCTCTGGAAAAGAGTTTCATGTAGCTGTTTGTTTGGAGTTAGAGTAGGATACATATTCATATTACGATTTAACATCCACAGGAACCCTAGTCTGCAGAGTGTGAGCAAATTAAGTGTGTGGCACAGCAGCCTGTGCCTGCTGAGGGAGCTGCTCCTCTGGCTGAAGCTGGTGTCAGAACCAACCTTTGGTCCTGCTCACTTGTCCCAAACAATCAATTTATCTATGCAGCCACAAGGATGCTTCAGCTAAACTTGCTGCATTAATTATATCTGCCCTAAGCTTACAAGCTTTTAGAGCTATTTTGAACATAAATTTTGCAAGCTTGCAAGTCAGCAAGGGCCTTTTATTTTACCAAGGTATCCAAGTTGCAATTATACTAAACTTCCAGATTCTGGTCATTTGTCAGAACTCTCCTGCAATCTGTGGATTTAAGATAAAGGAATGGACAATATTTCTAGGTTATTGAGTATATACTAAGTAGTGGTCTTACTTTAAGACCCTCTTTGCATTGGAGAGTTTTCCTCTCGAAATGGGACTTGAGTCAGGTACCTCTGACAGAGCTGTCTGACTGGAAAAAGGCCTACTATTTGCATGTCACAAATTACATTTTCAAACATGATATCTATATAGTAGTGTCTTAGTGTGCTTAAGGAATGCATAAGGTCTGTATTTGCTGCCTTAGGACAATGTAAAATGTGGAATCTGGGAAATGGGAATATGGAATTTGTGGAGAGATGACCCAGAGACATGCATCTGCTCTAGTCCATGTTAGCAAGTACTTCCCTGGAAGCTGAGTATAATTCTGTGAGCCTCAGGGTGCTTCTTCCCATTTTTCCCTAAACCTCAGACTGTGGATAGTGTTCAATACTTACACAAAAAAAACCCAAAACAACCCCAGCCACAGTTACTTCTATTAACAATCAGATGAAGACACACCCATGCAGCAACCTTAAACTATAAATTTAGTTGATATATACATCTTTTTGATAAGTATTACTAATGTCATAGAAAGCAAAGCAGCATTTGAGTGAATTAACTTGTGGTCCACCAACATAAAGAAAAATAATACCTATTTTGATTCTGTGATTCTATTATGATTCTCTTTGGTACATTTTCTTGAGGAAAGTTTTTGTTGCTGATTCAGTCTCCATCTGGTTTCTGTTTAAGCTTTTCCTTGGTTCAACTGGTACTGGAGAAGAATGCAAGACATATGATATTGCTCATTCCTTAATCATGTAAGTATTTGAATATTTTGGTGTTTTAATCCTATCTGTCAGAGGGACAAAAGTATCTCCTTAAATCAAGCTACAGCAGACACCCCAATTGCTCAGAACATGAGTTCTTAGTGAAATAAATGGTAATAGATCTTTAAACTGAGCTGAAGCAAGTTGCTTTTAATAGAAACCTCCTATCAGCTTTTTCTGTAGAACAGTCTTGGAAGACAAAACGTGGAAAATGAGCCAGGCTGGAACAGCAGCAGAAAAGAAGTGCCCAGGGACCCACAGCTTGAATACCACTGATGTCTTGTACAAAACACCTAAGTAAAAAGGGAGCCCCAGCCAAGCCCTTGCACATACAGCACCTCTCTGTGTGTCCTGCTGCAGAGTGAGCTCTACACCAAGAAGAAATAAGCATTCCTCTCTTTTTTAGGAAGCTGCTTTTGTGAGTAGGTACTTTCCCCTCAGACAACATTACTTTCAGCCTTTGCAGCCCAGTTCAGGAAGGTATCTTGTGGGGGTGGACAGCAAAGGCAAACCCAAGCAATGGCTCCTTTCATATCTGCTGATTTATCTCCTCCTGTCACCCTTCACTCCCAATGGAAATCAGATTCCTTGAAGCAGCTGCTTGACTTCCAAAAATGCTCAACCTACTGAGAGAGGGAAATGGTTACTATGGATTTTCTGCACAAGAACAGATGTATTTCAATATGCTGGGTACTAAACACACTGCTATCTGTTTGCTTCAGTTTTTTTCAAGTCCAGAATAGGATTGGTTCCGGCTTAGGCCAGGTAGAGCTGTCCTGAGTTTGAACTCCTTGCACTTCTTTTCTGCCTCTTTATACAGTGGTCATCAATGAAAAATGACAGGAGAGGTCTGAGGTCTCCATATGTCTTTAGGCATCAAAATCTCTTCCTCTCCTAGCATTTCACTAGCTTTCAGACTGAGGAATGGACCTAAGAAAGGGCAATGCATTCAGACAATGCAAATCCTATGGTTGGGGCTGATTCTATGCTCAGTATGTAAAGAAATAGCCAATTGATGTATACTAATTAAGAAAGCAGGGACATGGAAGGTTAAGGCCATATGCAGCAAGAGGAAAGGGACTTTTAAATAATTATGCTGTTTACCCATTAATATATTCCAGTGTATTACTGGAAATGAGTGCATGTTGTAAGTTGGAGTTGACAGAAACTTAACTTTGGATAAATGTGAGTGTGGATCTGAGTGGTGTAGCTTGAACCCTCTTCTGTGTGCAACATTAGCCTGTGAATCATTAAAAACATTTTGACATTCTGCCCATGCAGAATCCTATTCTCTTCAGCTAATTTCTAACACTCGATTCTGTGCTCTGGAATATTAAACCTGAAGAGAATGGTGGGGGAGTGGGAATAGTTTCTGGATCATTTCATCCATCAGTAACTTCTATAAGGGCTCTAAATAGAAATGTAGCATACACTGCAGAAGCAGATGAAATGTCAGTCCTATAGTGCTGTCATTCATGAGAAAGCAATGTTATGGGAGCTATGTTTCTAAAATCATACTCATTTCAACATTTCTCTATTTTTTAATTTTTGCAGGAAACAGTGTCTTTCTGAATGTCAACCTGCCTGACTCCAGGGGAACTTTGTACCAAATGCACAAATAAGCTCCCTTTCTGATTAGGTCTCAGATCTGGAAAAGTTTTTAAAAGGACTTTTTTTTATAGTGTGGCTATTGCGTGTACAAGAGATACCCTGTGTTTGCTAATATCACAAGGTCTTAGAGAGAATAGAAAGCCTAGAACTCAAAGTTTTATCTATATTTTTACTCTACAAAAGTAAATCTTTTACACATCTGAGCTGTCTGATGAATGGATGCCTTACATTATTCTCTGTTGTTGCTTTTGACTGGGGTTTCACTGCAATGTTTTCTAAAGCATCACAATTAATTTCTTTTTAATTTCCCAAAACATGTAAGAAACTTGTCCATCTGCAAGGACATTCACTTTTATAGGCACCTTTTTAAGTCAACCCAAGTATTCTAAACACAATACCAGGTTAATTTATAAGTGCCCTCAGTGGGGATGCAGAAGGATTAGAACGAATTGTGGAACTGCTTAAGGCTGGAGGTCAGTCAGAGAGCAGGTTATTGGTGTGATATCTCTAAGGGAAGAATTAAAAGCACTATTTCAAAAGAATACAAAAGATGGGAGAAGGCCAACCACAGAGATGTGCTTCTTGTTCATAGAGTAGCTGCAAAGGCAACCAGAAGTATTGCTCTTGTCTGTTACTGACAGAGCCTACCCTGAGATGCTAGAAGAGATTGTACTGTAAGACTTCCACTGAAGAAAGGGTGTCTAAACGCACTTTTTCCCTATAATGCCTCTGAGGCTAAGGCTTCTGTGCCCAGGAGGACCAGTCCTCCAGTCTGTGTGGATGGCATGGCCAGGGCAGTGTGTGTTCCATGTAGGGTGTCTGTGCAGTCTCCCTGTGGAATTCTGGTCCTATGACAGCTTTCAGATTCCATCTAATGCTTGAGAGGTATAGGTTTGCCTTGGCTAAATTCTTTTTCCTACTTAAGTGACATTCCCACTGGAAGACTGTGGGAGAGCAAGAGTTTGAATCCAAATCTCTGAAGTTTTAATCTTAATTAGATATCATTTAATAGAATAGGAATCATTTTTAACTTTTTATACAGCATCCCTTTCATGTGTGCTTTTTCTTTTCATTCTTGCTCTGATATGAACAGGATGTGATATGCTCAAAACAACATCTGAGGCTATCGAAACACAAAGGATAATGTCTGAAAAATATTAAAGAAAAGGAGAAAAGGTTTAAAAGATTTAGTTGTGGTGAAAGAGCATCTCATCTTCCTACATGATTCTTGGCCTCTGAGGCTTATCTGTGGGTGAGAGCAGACATGATCAAAAGCAGCCCTTTCTTTGATAGTCAGGACATATTTCTGTGTCTGCTAAAACCCATTCCACATTAATGCCTGACACTTTGTCAGCCTTCCACTTTCCTCTGACTTGGACAGGACGGCTGTAACAACTTCCCTGAAATGTTAATGGGGAGAATAAAATCAGTCGTGGAAAGAAATGTTATTTTCTTTATCCTTCTGGGATCATGAGTATATACAACAAAAGGGAGTTCAGTGTTCCTTACTGGCTACTTAGAAGATTATCCCTCCAGAAGGCTCAGTTCATCGAAGCACTTAAGCATGTATTTAACTTAAAGCACAGAATGAAGTGAGAGCCAGTTGTCAGCTCCCTGCTTTTCATCTCCCCCAGCTCAAATGATCTTCTTTTCTGCTCTGATAATATCTTCCACATCCATAGTCTCAGTGCTGCACAGCTTCCTACCTTGTCACAGGTTTCACAGCTTTGCTCTCACCCTAAAAATGTCAGACAGTCCTTCTCTACAGGGTTTTGCCTTAGACACAGGCAGGTTCTCATTTCTATTTGACACTGGTAAATTCCTTGGACCTGAAACACCTTCCTCCATCCCATGCCCTTGTCTGACCACAGGACTGCTGCTCTTTTCCCCTTGTCTGGAGCAGTCCCCATCCTACCAAGGACCATTTTGGTGGTGCATTGTTATCACTTGCCCAAATAATTGTCTGCCCTTTTTCATGTTGGCTCATTGTCCTTTCTCCTCATTAATTTCAAATATTAGAGTTTAAAACTTCTAGAACAGCTGGTTTCACAAAGACTGGTATTCTTAAATCAGAAGGGTCAATATTCTTGTCCAGTCTAAGATGATGTGGAGGCTTAAGAGTTTTGCAAGCAAATTCAGCTGCAAATTCAAGTAAGGATCTGAACTTCAGCTCTTTCAGGAATGCTCATGCCAAGCTATTTTCTGAAAGGCAAGTGTATGATGTTTCAGAGAAGGAAACCCCACTGGAGATAAACCTGGTACAGGTGTAAACTGTTTCTCCTATACATTTTATTTGCATATTAATGCTTGTGGAGGTTTTGTATTAGAGTTGGTTGGAAAGACTGATTGCTTCAGTCAGTTAATGAAATCAGATGTTTCCAGAATAGAGGGATAATACAAGATTATTAAAGTTTCACTACATCAAATATTTCAAAATATTTCGCCTTTCCCATCTTTTCTTTAGTCTTCACTGTTTTTGTTCTTCCCATTTTAACATAGCAGATATATTGACAATTCCAGTGAATGACCATTTAAAATATTTTTTTACAACTTTGATACTAGAGGTCAGAATCTGGTCGTGTACTTTGAAGGTTGTGCTGCTATTCAGCAGCTGTAATATAGAAAATCCATTTGCTTTTTAATGATAGACTTCACTTTGTCACACAGAACAGTGCAATTTCACACTTATTGAAATGTTTTTTCTTTCCAGCTAAGTTATTTTCAAGTAATCTTTATTTACCTGACTAGCCTCATGGTTACTTGTTGCATAATTTGTTTTTCAGTAAGTGCTGCTGGGATTTGCTGTGGCCTGTTAACTATTAATTCCACCAATTACCTGTTGAAGTTGTATTATTAACTGCCACTGAAGTGACAGGACTTAAAAATAGGTCTTTTTCTCTAGGGATCAAGATCTGAAAACCATCAAATAAAATGCCTTCACACTTTTTAAAAGCCTGGATTAAAATTAATTCTAAAATTCATAAATAAAACAATTGTAGCAATTAACTTCAACTCTCTTAAGAGACACTAACTCTACAAGCAAATCTCTGCGGGTTCTTTGAAAGTGTTGCCCACAGCCATTGCCAGGCACAAGGTCTCAGCAGAGTCCTGTCCTACTTAAAAGAGAGACCCAGGCTCAGCGAGGCAGGATGATTTCCAACTTGGGCTCACAGGAGTCTACATCTGATGTTGCTGGAAATATGCTCTGGGAACAAGAGTCAGAAGCAGTTGTGGCACATCATCATTAGTAAAGACTTTTATAACCCTTTTCATAAGTCAGCTCTGGCTGTTTCCAAATGTGTCACTGCCACCAGCAATGTACTTCATGAGAATGAATTCAAAGCCAGTAACAAACAACTCGGACAGTTTGAGCTGGGCTTCAGCCTCATCAATTTGAGAATGTGCCATTCACCAAGTGACCAGTTTTACTTAAATATTTTTTTTAAACACAACCTTAGAGACTTAGGAAGATTGAGAGAGGGAAAAGAGCTGTTGTTTCTGCTTAAAACATGAGTGAGAGATTTTTAATGATCATTAGTCTTTAGCTCCCATAGGGTATCTTTGTATTGCAGCAATGTGCTATAAATTAGCTAGGCTGGATAATTGAAGCCATGGTTGCATGGAGTTCAATGTCAGTGACAAAAACTAAAAGGCAAAATAAAATGTACTCGCTATTAAATTTCTGAGTTCCCTGTAATCGACACTGGAACTGTCTGGTTTAAAGTCAGCTCATGATTGTCTGCAGTCCATTGTGGCACTGTTAAAGTCCCCAGGAAATATCTGAAAGCTACTGATCATATTTTTCCCTCCAGAGAGACAGAGTGAACAAATAAACACTGAAATCTCTGCAAGACTCAATACTACAAGAGAAGAAATAGCAAAATCGTTATGTAGTGTAGGAAGAAAAAACCAAAACATCACTGTGTTTCTTGATACTGTATCTGTTACACTAAAAAGACTGAAGGTATTTCAGTGGTAGGTATGACCACACATCTTTTTTATCCTTGCAGAGGCAGTGGCCAGATGCAGACCTTTACATCTGTTCCTTTTTGCTTGCTGAGCTGGCTGGTCCCAAGGCAGCTTTCCTCCAGGAGCCACGGAGCTGCAATGCAGAGATGAGTATCACCATCTTCAATTTTACAGATCAGAAAGCTGAAACACAGGAAGGTAAAATGAATTACCTCAGATCTGCTTTTCCCATGGTACTGTCATTTATAAAGCTCAGGACTGGACCACACTATTTCTTTTTCTAGTTGGCATTGATGCTTTTCTGTCCCTTTTGTTGAGCATATCTTTAATCACAGTCAATATAGATTCTGTGACAGAGCCTTGGGTATTTGCATAGTGTGTAGATAAAACAATCAAGTGAGTGTATAAGCACTGAAGTGCAGCTCCTCATCACAATTGCCTGGCAGTAATGCCCTGAGTTCATTTCACCCTGGAAGGTGGTCTAATCCTTACTGGATTTATCACTGGCAGGGACATGATTGCTGATCCCACTGCAGATTTTGCTTGGTTTTAAATGATTACTTTGCTTAAAGGCACAAAGTGTCTCAGTACTTTCTATTAGAGTTGTAAATGCTATTTTTTTCCTCCTGAGACCCAGTGGAATTTTGTCATAGATGTTTCTGATGCCATTAGGTTCTGGGAGGCCATTCTGGCTCAGGGTATCTGTAACAGTCTTAAAAACTTGGTCTTAGTCACAATGCAAAGACAGTTTCTTTATTTCTGGTATGGTTGTAAATAACCTTGAAGACATTTCATTCTCTGCAGGCTTCCAGCTTAGATTTTAACAAAATGAACAGCAAACCCAAAGTTAAGTTTCTCTTACATATAAAAATAACCTTTTTTTTTAAATTTAAAAATTAGAACCTATGGTTACATGTGTATATGTTTATACAAAATTATTCTGATCAGCTCAGATTTTTCCTTTCTTTTGTGATCAAAATGTGATAAGACACAGAGGACAGTGTAGTTCTCACACAGCCAGATCTGAACCTTGCAACAGGCTTTAGAAAGAGTTCCAGTGATTTCCCTGAGCCTTCGCTCAGGTCTTTGTGTTTGTTGAGCAGTTAGGACTAGCTTTAACTACAGATAAATCCCTCAGATGTAATTAAAGACACAAAACATTTTCAATGTCATTTCCATTTTGAACATGTACTTCTTCCAGAAAAATCACCAAATAAACAAATGTGCAAAGCAAGCTGAACAAAATGCAAGAGAGTTGCAACCAGGACAGTGAATTCCCAGAGAGATCATCATCTAGATAGAAAGGTTTGCCTGTTTGTTTCCGATTCCATTCCCAGGGAAATCAGTTGGAGATTCACTCATTTTTTTTCATGTGAACAGTGCTAGTCACCTTATTCAGCAGGTTCTGAGACCTTCAGATAATATGTAAGTAAATTATTCAGCTAGTAAATAAGTATGTTAGAGTCTGCAGAGTTTCACCAGCAACGTAAGATGAGGATCTCTTCCTGCAGTATCTAACTGTAATATCAAATATTCAGACAACTCAACAGCTTAGCAATTCGATTTTCAAAATCTCATCAAGATGAATCTTAAAGTGCTTTACTATCAGACTGTAAACATGGTCTGTGTTGGTTTTTTTGGGCTTTTCTGAGAGAGTATAATTTTCATAGTTGTAAAAAGAACATCCAGCTCCATGGCACACCATCTCACAATGCTACGAGTACATTGAGCTACTAGTTAATGGCAGCTTTGTAGGGAAAATTGGCTCTTGTAGATCATGGAGAACATTCAAAAGAATATATTTTCTTATCTGTATGTTCAGCAGCTTTCTAATTGCTCATGTGTATTTCAAATAGAATTGCAGTTCCCTGTGTTAGTTGAGCACTTTACAAGCCACTAGGATTTCTATTTTCTTCCAAGTCACTTAAATTAGATGAAATGCAGCCAAAACATTTTGCAAGATTTACATCCTGTTAAGGGCAATAAGGAATATTTCCTATTGCATTTTCCATCTTGTTGGTAAAGGGTATGAGTGTGCTTGTATACATTGTATGCCTTTCATTCTATTTACTTTCTACATTTAAGTGTTGCTATTTTTCATATATAATAGAATGTAAATGTAGCCACAAGTATTAAAACAATCAGAAAAAGTGTTGAGTACTTGCTGGTGAAGCAGGTTGTTCTGCAAGCTCCCATTCCAACTCCCTGGCAACTGAGAGCTTTCAGCAAAGTCTGTGGAGCTGGGTGGCTGCTGTACTCCACAGTCCTGGAGGTGTGCTGTGACTGCTGACAGTTATATATGGAGTGCTGGGAAGTGCCAAGAAAAAGAGCTTTATAAGGAATTTAAGCTCCTAACTACAACCTTGCATAAAGGTGGTCTAAGGCAGTGCTCTCAGTCACATAGTTAAGCTTAGTATTTAAGGTAAAATATCCATCTCTTTCTTTTGGAAGAAGAGTACAAATGGAAAGGGAGGAGCATATGATAGATGCCACTTACTCTTTCTCTTTTTTTTTTTTTTTGTTTTCATTGCAATTTGTAAATGTAGTATCTGCCAGGCCTCTTCTAGGGGAGGGAGAAGAAAGGGAAGTCTGCCTTGAGGGTTGGTAGGCTGCTGAGGGTGCTAGACATCAAACTGCATTTCTGCACTAGATGGTGAGCAATCATTCTTACCTATTCAGTCATAAGATAGCAATGGCTTCCAAGGGTCACCACTGCATTTATGGTAAGGCAAGAAAGTTGAGGAGTTTCCTGAAGGAAGATGTTTCCAGTATGAGCTTTTCCCTCTAGTGCCAGCACAGGGTGAGCTGGTGCTAGTAAAGAAGAAATAATTAAATTCCAGGCTCGAGAGCTCATCCAGTCCTCATCCTCCAAATGGGATAACTGCTCCTGACAGCTGTCTGTCTAACCTGCCTTCAGAGATCTCCAGTGATGGAGATGACTCTGCCTCTCAGCAATCTGCTTCTTCCATACCCCTTTCCATGAGACATATTTCCTGACATGTATCTTGAGTGTTCTGTGTACTTGATCTATTCAACCTACAAATGAAAAAGAGTATTCTTCCCTTCCTTTCACAGAGCTCATGGTTTAGCACATCTGAGCTTTTGCTATGTTTGATCTTAATTTTGCAGTGCATTATGTGTACTGATAAGGATACAAAAAGAGAGTCTGAATCTAACAGCCACCTCAGAAAGTGTCAGCTGAGGATACCAAAAAGCCTGAAAGTTTGAAGAAGTTTGGGCTTGCATTTAGACGATGTTTTGGCCCAGGTCCAGCTGCTGCTAAAATCCATTCTGGTGTGCAGACAGTAACTTTAACAAGCTGGATCAATGGGCTGCCAGCCAAGCTTTGCTGGGCACAGGCAGAAACCTGCTTCATGTGCTGTGTAGGAAGTGCACAATGCAGCTAAAAACAAAATGCACAAAAACATGGATGTCTGGGGATGCTGGACATGCAAGCAAGTTATTTGGGGGCTAAGCACTTCCCCAAAGGTCAAGAAGTGGCCTTTTGGACAAGAAATGGCTGGCATGTGCACATGTCCTCCTTGAGGACTGCCAAGCACACTTCAAAACACCAGAAAACCCCCAAAAGCCAAGAAACACTCTGGAGAAGTGATATTGGCTTCTTGAAACTGCACTGCAATGCTGGACAACCAGTCCCAGCTCTTGCCAATCAATATGAATGCAAGATAGGGAAACAACTTGTCTGCTATCACAGCTCATCTGCAAAGCAGATGTTTCCTTTGGGGAATTATTCATGCTAAAGATCACACTTCAAAGTAAACAATAATTGTCATTTGTTCAATTTAAAAAAAAATGAAAGCTGGAAATCAAATTAATGAGTATGTTTCCCCAAGGGAAGTGACAGAACAGGGAATATGATCCTTTTGGCATATTTGTAGCAAATATATTCGTTCCACTCTATTTTCACACGGATTTAGATAAGGGGGATACAAATGGCAATAAGTGGAATAAAAGTAAATTCAGAGGAGGACAGGACAGGAAAAAAAAGAGTATACAAGGACTGAAATGAGAAGACTGCAAGGTCTAGGGGGATGCATTTGGATAACAGAGACAGCACAGTGAAGGTAGAAACAGTCCATGCACTTGGAGAAACTACAAAATTCTGCACAGCTAGACAAAGCCAGGCAGGTATTTGAAAATCAATTTAAATTTATAATCTGGTATAGACAATGCTGAGGGACTTGACTCTGTAGCCTACATTAGCTATGTAAACCTGGGTCTGCATCTGACATGTTGGTTCAGGCAGATTTGGAAGCCTTCAAGGAGAGAAGCTGAAATGCATTATGCTTTCAGATGGGTCACTGCTTTGCAGCCTCCTGCTTAAGACTTCATTTCAGTGAGCTCATAAGATTGCACAAAAGCCAAAATCATTTGCATTTCAAATTACTATGTGAATTACCCCTAGAACAATTCTCAACTACCTTGGGTTAAATACAGGATGGATGGCAGCCTCTAAGTGTTTATGAATAACCTGGGAAATGAAAGTCCTATGTGACATGGTTATTGGACTCAAAGGCTGTTTTCCTACTCAAAATTAAATGGTGCCAAGCAACATTCCCAGGCACCAAATTTGAGCTGGCTTTGTTGCTGCATGATTGGGATGGTCCTTTCAGCAGGTCTGCCATAGAGCTTCAGAACCATCTTTTGGCTGGTTTGGATGACTGTCTAGAAATATTCCACATGAAATATTTTGGACACACTGATCACGATTTTCAACAAAAGTATTTAATCAGGTAAATTTCTGAACTTTCTGAACTGACCGTATGTAATATTTCAGAACAGGAAAAATACCTGTCTTGTATTTACATCAGCCACACAATGATTGCTGTATGGACCTATTTTCTCATTTACTGTCACTGAAATTTAAGAAATTACTTAAAAAAAAAAAACCAAACCAACAAAAAGTGATTCTTAAAACTTAACTCTTCCTGGAAATTCCTCAGCTTGTTAATGAGTTTTACTTTCTTCCTTGTACCAAAGGCTATTTAAAAAACCTATGAGGACATTCTGGAGTCAGGATTCATCAAGTTTATCAGTTCAGAAGCTTGTACCCAGAGGTAGTGCAGTTACTGTTATGAACTTTGAAAAGGGTAGTCTAATGCTATAGCCTTCATTAAATTGTGATAAATGAGTTCACTGCAAGTTTGTATCCCCAAAATATTATTGTTCCAGTTTGACTAGCTTCAGTAAAAATGCTCCATGTTGGAGTTTGCAGGTGTCTCGCTTGGAAGGTAGGAAGGAAATGTAGGTGTTAGTTTGCTTTTTTTTTTTTTAATGTTCAAGTTGACAATTCAAGACATGTCTTTGCTGGTTCTATTCTTAGTTCTTCTTAGTTCCTTAAAGCAACTTCTCTCCTGAGCTGATTGGGGATTTATGGGGATCGTGGATCATTGCTAGATAATTAACCAGCTGCTTTGCACACAGCTCCCTCATTCTTATTATTTCAACATTTTTTCTGAAATATTCCATGATAACATAACATATATATTAACATAGCTCACCTTTTCAACATGCTAGCACCTTCCTAAGTGAGGAGCAAAGCTCTATGCTCCACTGTAGGAGGCTTTGCACAGGCAATTAGCACAGAGGAGGGTGCTTCTGGCAGACTGACCACAGACCCTGCATGAGTGTCAGTCAGTGTCTCTCCACTGGGTGCAGAGCAGCAGCAGCAGCAGTTCATGCTGCCTGAGGTTTCAGTTGCAGATGTCAGCCACAATGCCATGATTTCCATACCAATCGATCCCAGTGGGAGAAGAAAGTTACAGATGAGGAGAAATGAACTGGGATGCAGAAGTCAGAGCTTGCCTTTTGCCTTCCTGCTGTAGCTGACAATGGCAATCTGAGATGTTCATCTCCATCCTCACCCCTTCTAGCAACAGCATTTGCCTCAGTGCACTGGTGATGATGTCTCATGGTGTTTTGAGTATGTTTGCAGGGAAACTAGAATCTCTTCTGCATTTACTTTGTGTTTTCAGGAACACCAAGCAAATCCCAACCCGTAGACAAACAAAGGTTAAATCAGGTTAAATGATGTACTTAGAAAAGTTGTTACTAACTTGTTAAATTACAACTTTGTGCATCACATTCTCATGCTCTTTCTTATCACAGCAGTTGATTTCAGAGAGGTGGATGCATACACAGAGCAGTAGCAAGCAGGTGCACACCTCGAGGTAAAGCCCTCCTACCCTGTCCCACTTGTGCTCTCTCAACACTTCATGCTGAAGCTGCTTCCCAGGGCAGTGTGTCAAGCAGCTGCTAAAGCCCACAGATGGAAAAAGGAATATTATAAATATCAGGAAGTGATAGCTAGGGTATTCCAAAGGCTTGTGTGAGTGTTAGTCAAGAAAGATAGTCTCACCCAATCATAATTTTTCAATGAAATGCTGGTTTTCAAAGGTCTGTACTTCCTTGTACAAATATTTCCATTCACTTATGCACTTCACTGGGTTAAATTTCATACCGTGTTGATATTTTTGGACTAGCAGACTTTTTAGTTGGCTCTGCTAGAAAGTATACATTGTTCCTATTCCTAATTTGTGTTATCAACATTTAGACTTGTGGGGATAATCCAGCTGGCCTGGAGACCCCACAGAGTGATTTGATCTCCACCAGTTGCAGCTGTGCCTTTGAGATAGAGTGAGAAGTTCCCAGACAAGAGAGAGAAACAAGAATTAAGGGAGTTGCTGAAAAAGGAAATTAAAGATATGCAAGCAGGCAAAGAATTAAAACAGAACAACATGTCAATGGTTGTAGAAGGCACAGCAGAAGAGCCAATGAGATTGTTATGTGTTATGTAGATAATACTATAAGAATTTGTGTGTTAGCTTAATAAAGAGACTAATGCTGCTTAATGAACTTGGGGTTGCTTTACCCTCTGGACTGTGACAATACTTATTCCCAGTATAGAATAAAATTTATATTTCAATCCATACTTTTTCCCAGCTGGGAAAATGCCCGTGGACTGCTTGTTCAGTGGATCAACAAGTATTGTTGTACATGGTCCATATTCTGGATTTTTATATACTGATCCAGCTCCCCAGTTGTTTCAAATTAAATGTATCTTTTGAAAGTGAGTGAAGATGTGCCAAATTCAGAGCCTGGCTGAGAGTCTGGCTTATTGTCTAGAGATGTTGAATTTTCTAAGGCTGGCACTTTCTCCTTCACTGATGCAGAAGAAATGTCTGCTTTACAAGGTCTCTCTCCCTTTCAGAAAATGACAAAATGTTTAAATTATTGTGTAGCATGCCCTTCTCTCCATCTCTTGCTCCTCATTTTGTTCACCATTATTTTTAATGGGCCAATTTTCTCTCTTGCTTTTCATTTGCTCAGTTCCTATTATTATTATCATCATCAAAGTGTTTGTGGGCTGCCAGCTTTTGATATTTCATTTCACTGATTTAATTACGTCTGCAGCTTGTTGTGGGCCTGTTTCTTTTTACAGATCTCCAAATCCTCTTCTTTCCCAAATAGCTTACATGCAAAGCTGTTTGTTCATTGTTTTAACGACACTAGGCAATTGCGCTCTTTTGTAGTTTGCATTTGTTCCAGGGGGATGTTTTAGTCTGATCAAATTTTAAAACTTCATCAAGTAAACATGGGCAGACAACTAAGACAAGAGTCTTCCCATCTACAGGTAAAAAGATGCTCTGGGCAAAGCTAGTACCAGCTGCTTTTTCACCCTTGCTCTCTTCAGACATGAGTGTAGAGATGTGTTATCAGCTATAGGTAGCCAACAGTTCTTCACCCAGTTCAGGCTGGGTGAGTGGTAGGTTAAAGGAGAAGACATGAGACATGCAAGTCCCTGCACCTTCAAATAGGGTATTTACTAAGCTTAACTTAGCTTTCAGAGCATAGAGGAGATGGGGACAAGGTGCAGGTCTATATACACCTGGTTAACTTCACTGTCATCACTGGATGTTATGCTGATTTAAATATTCTGATTTTGTCTTCTGAGCCTCATGACCAGCTTTTTTAAACTTGAACAAGAGGTAGGGGGTCCCTATTAGATCCCCAGAACTAATTGGGCCTTTTTTTGTTACCATCTCTGCTGTACATTAAGCTGTTAAGGTTTTCTGCCTGATGACATGCTCTAGAAACATTAGGAGTCCTCACTTGAAGCTTTCTACCTCTCATCCCCTTGGAGATGTTAGGAGGCTCTCAAAGCAAAAGCCATGGTGGACCTTGTGCAACCTGCTGTGCTGCCACAGGGCCATTAAACTTCCCTGTGCTCCCTTTGTGTTGTTGGGATGGGTTTTTTTTCCCATGCTTTAGCATGTCCATCTTGTATAAAGGATGAGGAAATCTCTCTCATACCATATCCTCTTGCTGCTTCTTGGAGTGTCACCTGCTGCAGACACAAAACCAGCCTAGACATTCCAAGCACATGGCATCCCTGTATTTCACTCCTGTTTGGCAAGGCTGTTTTTGGACAGTCCTGCCCTCTCTGGGCTGCAGTGTCACCTGTTCACCACCTCCCCAGCTTGTAATGACATCTGCCTGTCTCCGCTCATGTGATGGCTTCTGCTCCTACACATTTGGTACTCTTCTGTGCTTCAAAGTGCTTCCCACTCTTGTGTCTTCTGAACAGAGTGCCTGCTGAGAGCCTGTACTATTGCAGCTTGGAGTAGAGGTGTAGATAAAGGTATTTATGGCCATGGAAATTCCTTATAAATCATTTTAAAAGTACTTGACTTTTTTTGTTTGTGTGGTTTGGGTTTTTTATGTGGTTTTGTTTCTTTCTTTCCTGTTTGTTTCTTTGTTGGCTTTTTTTGATTTGTTTTGTAGAGGGCTGCAGAAAGGGATGGCAAAACATTATGGCTTCTCAACCTCAGCCATAGGCTGGCCTGGTGTCGTGAGCAGCTGTAGGGCACAGCTGGCACTGCTCCCTTTGCCTGGTGCTTTTGGGCACTGGGAGTAGAGTCCAGTGAAGCCCTCATTAAGCAGGGAAGCTCCTGGGGCAAGGATGCTCCTGTGACAGCCTCATGCTGCGTCTGGCAGCTCCTCACCCCAGCTGACACTGTGGGGATCTGCTCTTGCAGTTGACTGGAAAATCAGGTGATGATGGCAGCACCTCGCCAGCTTCATTATGGCAAAGGACTGGTATCCCACAAGAGCAGGGACCTTGGTTTTGTGTCCCTCTGGAAGGGTGCTGCTGGGAAACTGATGGTTCAAATGCACCTTTTCATCCAAAAAGCCACAGGAATGTGTAGCTGTAGGTTAGGTAAAAATCACTGACATTGTATTTAGAAATCTCTTGCTATAAATGTCATATTTTTTTGAGTCAGCTCCCCATAACCACTGCCCTTTATGCTATAGCTTTATATGATCCAGAGTATCTGACATCTTCCTCTCCCTGGCTGGGCCCTCCATTCTCATTCCTCAAGCAAATTAGACCAGCCACGTGCAGTCAAGAAAGATCTTGTAACTGCAATTACTTCAGCAGTGATGCTTCACACACACACACACACACACACACACACACACACACACACACACACAAGCAACATGCTGTAGTTTTGTTTCCTGGATCTATTATAATCAAGAATCCATAAATAGCTGCTTCTAATGCACTTGACTAAAGAAATTAATTGCTATTTAAATGGATAATTTATTGTGTGCTAATTAAATGCCCAATAGGCACGAACATTTTAATGAAAAGTAACTTAACTCAATAAGCAGGTTTTTAATAATTATTAGTTGCCTGCTACCCATTTGATGCAGGATTCCTGTAATGACAAGCTCTAATTTATATTTTTTAAGTATATTTATTGTGGATAAATAGCTATTTTAATTTATATGTATTTTTCACAGTCTTTTACATGCACAGCTTCCCAGCCAGAGGCCCTGCTCTGCTTTATTTTAGTCTATTGTTTCCTGCTTTTGAAACTCCTCTCACTTGTGCTGATAAAATTATCTCAGTTACAGTAGCACAAAGCAAGGTAGTTGCTGGCTTCTCCAGAAGCAAAAGTTTTAACTTCAGTTGATTATCCAGCTTTAGGTTTTGTGATAAGATTGGGTGCAAGGCCAACAGAAGTCTGTTTTCTTACAGTCAGACTTACAGTATAAGCCAGAGGAGCCCTTGGAGGCTCAGCTTCCTCCAGAAGCAAAAACTAAAGTAACAGGGCAGGGTGTCTTTTGAGCAGATATCCTTCCATCTCACACATCTCAGAGATCCACAAATGGTTCCCAAATTGAGAATATTTGGATACATGGCCATTGCTCCCCAGTGATGGTACATGAGCAGAGCTGTGAGAACACCTGCAACAGAGAACTTCTCATGTGAGAAGTGTGCACGTTGGCAACTTGGAGTAAAATGATTGCAGAAAAACTGGTGTTGGAACAGGCTATCTAGGGAAGTGGTTCAAACAGCATAGCTGACCACGTTTAAAAGGCATGTAGAAATGCTGCTTAGGGACATGATGGACATGCAGAGTAGGGTTAATGGCTGGACTTGATGATCCTGAAGGTCTTTTCCAACCTAGATTGTATGGATATTAAGAGGTAATTATTATGCAGATTCACCAGAGAGGCCGTTGTTAACTTAATTATTGCATTTCATTTGCAATGAAGGAATCTGAAGAATGGGACAGGAAAGTGGATGTCCTTCAGGTGATGCAGCAGAGTGCTGACTTTGTTTGAATCATACATCCTGGAAGGACTTTGCATTGGGAACAAGTAGTATCAGATTTGAGGACTAGGAGAATAGACATCTATTTTCTTTCTTGGCAAAAATACAATGAGAATTCCTGTGCTGACCTTACTGTAGCACTTGCTTGCTGTTCATCTTCACACATCTTAATTTCACTGTGATTCTCTGGTGTCTTTTGCCATCACTGGACAATGACTGTTGGGTTTTTTTTGTGAACTTAAAGAATGATCTTCTGAGACTAAGATGATCAATGGACAGGGAGTGATTCTGTCAGTAGCTCTGGTAGGGTAGCAGTAGCCATTCACTTGCTTAGACCTCTTTTTTTTCTCCATAAATAAAGATGGCATTATCCATGTGAAATTCCTTCCATTTGGTATTTTCTGATGAAAGATCCTATATATGTTAAAAGCTTTCACAATATTTATCACTCAGGCATTGATTTAGGAATTTCTGGAGTACTCCCACATGTTGAGAATCACACTTATCCTGAGGATGTGAATATTACATTCCAGTACTTAACCTGGTTAATTTGACAATGACATGTTTTTCTAGGATAATGCCTCAGATAAGAAAATTAATTGCATTTATAGCTAGAAGGAACAGGACCATCTTACCTGTTTTAATCCAGCATTCCTGCATCCAGTGAAGCATTTTGTGTTTGATTATGTCAGGGTTTCCTACTACACATTACATCTTCCCCTTCTGTTGGTCATTTGTACCAAGTGTTAATCACCTGTTTAGCTATGTAAAAATTCTCATCTCCTGATTTGATTTTTAGAAAGACCTAAATTCTTTGGGAGGTTTCCTTTTTTCTTATTTTTGGAGGTCAGAGTGGGTTGGGTGGTTGAGTCTTTCCAGTCTAATAGTGCATCAGTCTTACAACTCCTTTATTCCTGTCACTGAAAGATGTTCACAATTATTTCATTAAGTCCTTAAGGATTTGATCTAATTACGATGATACTTATGCAATATAGAAGCAAATGTTTTAACAGCAACTGCTATGCCAACAAATTATCAGGCTTGACCTGTGAATAGGCACTACTAACTGGAAAGAAGAAAGCATGACATATCAACAGAGCAAGTTAGAACGTTACTGTGATCATCATCTCCTCATAAAAAGCCCAATGAGGGCATAATTAGCTGTTAATCTACATATGAGCTTCAAAGCCCAAGTTCAAAAGGTCCAGGTTTCATTACAAGGTTTCAGAATAGCAGTCAGTAGGAAACCACCTAAGGTAAGAAAGAGGAAACAGTAGCCTGAATTGTCAGAAAACAGTAATGACTGTGTTGAAGAGACAGCGAGGTATTTTTTATTCAGCTAGCTAATAAAATAATAAATAATAAAGCTTGGAAAAAAATGGGCATGCTTTCAAATAAACAAGTGCTTCTGCTGGGCTAGCAAGGCAAACAATAAACTTCACTTTTGGCCCAAGCTATTACTCTAGTATTTAACTTCATTTCTGACAACTACCTAGACAATTAGGCAGAAAAAAGGGTTAACTTGTTAGGTCATGAGCTAAGGAACCTCTGCAGGCCTGGGAGAGGGAAAGGAAAATCTGGAGAGAGCTCCTGGGGAAGTGCAGGTGGGAAAGCTGTACCACAAAACCACTCTTTCTGCTGGCATCTTCAGTTTTAGTGCCTGGGAGAATGCTGAATTTCAGTGCCCAGGGATTTGATTAGGCTCCTGTGGGAAAACTGGTAGATTAGGACTCAGAGAACTAATTGGTAGACCTTCAGCTAATTGTAAACAAGAAGGCAACAAACCAGTCTCCCCCAAACCACAGTGGAGGCTGGTTAATTCAAACATGTCTCATCATAGAGTACAAAGAACAATTTTCCCCCTTCCTGACAGCTGCAGATTCCTACCTTGAGTGTTAGGGAAGAACCTGTAAACTTGTGTGAATTAAAAGCAAAACTGTGTTCCTAAAATGGAAAATAAACTTTTTTTTTTCAAGTTTATCCATTAAATAACATGTAAGCATATATCATTTAAAAGGACATCAGCAACTTGATTTATTTTTTTTATTTTGGCAATGATGTGTTAAAAGTGAAAATGTCCCCACTGCAATTTTCTGCTTACATAAAGCAGATTGATGTGCACAGTGCCTGTTCTCACATATTCAAGGCTGATGCACTGAAGAAGCAAATCCTGCTTGTCAACGAGTAGATTTCTTCACTTCTCATTGAAGAGCATTGCAAAAGGTTCTTGGTCAGTCTGGAGAAGCAGACAAACAAAAGTGGCAGCACATTAGGAGCCTGATGGGCTCTAGTCCCAAGTGCATGTCATGGCTGGATGAAAGTGATCTGTGCCATTTGCATAGATCTTTTATTCAATGCTCTTTCACCTCTGGTGAGTAAAGCCAGTCTCACTCCTCTCCCATTTGCACAGCAGAGAGATGGTAATGTCAGTGCATGCAACCACCCTACTCTTGATTTACAGAACTCTGAAATATCCTTAAAATGCAGAAGTAAAAAAATTGCTGACATGGAAAGTCTAATTTGACAGCTGAAACGTACCTCATCTATCCTCTCACACAAAAGTATTAGTTACAAACTGTTGAGTTTTATTTTCAGAGTCTGGGACTTGAAGCAGCAGGTTAATGAGTGATGCTGGGAAGGAACCACCTTGTAATGAGATGGTTCATGGAAATGAAACATCTACAAGGCATAGAAAAGTTTTCTTGCAGCTCCTAAACCTAGGAAACACATGTCATGCTAGTACATAAGGTATTATAAATAATGTTATCAACTATTTACACACTTTTTTTCCAGACCACTTCCATGTATAGAAAAGTATTTTATACTTGCTGTTAAAAATGTCTGAATCACTGTGCAAAGAAAAGGATTTATTCTTTGTTGCTGTATTTTTTATTTTGTGTGTGTGTTTTTTTAATTGTCTGATAACTTTGGGTTTCTTGCTTCTCATGGTACTGTAGAAAATTAAGAATTGCCAGCATTCTGTGTTACTTAAGTACAAGTACACATTCAGGAATGATCCACACCAGGAGATTTTCAATTGTATTTACTTTTCACCTTCGGTGTGAGTCTTCCTCAAGAATTGTCCTCTGAGAGCTCTGTATCTCACATGAGACAGGCTGAGCTTCTTCACCAAGTGCTCTTTGGTTCCTTTGGATGTTAAAATCTAGATGTTTTATCTTCAGCAGGAGAGCAGTCTCTGGGTAACTGCACTGACAATAGCTCGTTACAGTGATCAGGTTTGGGCACCCCTTCCCAGTGGGAGGGGATGCACAACCTTCTGGGGGCTGGCCATCCCTTGTACACTGGACATAGAATCATAGAATGTTAGGGGTTGGAAGGGACCTATAAAGATCATCTAGTCCAACCCCCCTGCCAGAGCAGGGTCACCTAGACCAAGTCACCCAGGAATACATCCAGGTGGGTCTGGAATGTCTCCAGAGCAGGAGACTCCACAACCTCCCTGGGCAGCCCCTTCCAGGCTCTGGCAC
>JAOEGS010001118.1:7102-25719 GCA_025447755.1 Corythornis vintsioides | reverse complement strand
GACTCCACAACCTCCCTGGGCAGCCCCTTCCAGGCTCTGGCACCCTCACTGAGAACAAGTTTTTCCTTGTGTTTCCCCTCAACCTCTTGTGCTCCAACTGACTCCCGTTGCCTCTCGTCCTGTCACTGGATGACGTTGAGAAAAGTCTGGCTCCATCCTCTCTACACTCACCCTTAACATATTGATAGACACTGATGAGGTCCCTCCTCTTCTCCAGGCTAAAGAGCCCCAGCTCTCTCAGCCTTTCCTCAGCAGGGAGATGCTCCACTCCTGTAATGACCCTTGTGGCTCTGTGCTGGACTCTCTCCAGCAGCTCTCTGTCCTTCTGGAACTGGGGTGCCCAAAACTGGAAAAGAACTCTATCCTTAGGCCATGCCTTCATTTGCTGACCAAAGTGTCTTCCAGCTGTACAAATGGGATGATGTGTCTCCATGGGGTTCAAATGGGCAGGAAAAGCAACCCCATCAGCACTCCTGAGCCCTCAGCCATCGTGTGCTTCCTGCCAGGCTTCCTAGCCCATGCAGTCAGCTCCTGTGCTTCCTGCCAGGCTTCCTAGCCCATGCACTCAGCTCCTCATCGAAATGTTCTGCGTGCATTGAAGGAGAGAAATAGGTGCAATTTGACTAAGAAATAAAGCTAATCCTGAAGCTTGCTGCTTTCTTTTCCAGCTGCTTTTGGATTTGAATGTTATGGTGTGGAAAGTCCAGAGAGGGGCAAACTCCTGCTGCTGCTGCCAACTAGGACGTGTTTGTCCCAGCCTGCCACTTCCAGCTGTTGGAATGCAGTGGAGAGGACTTCAGCAGCTGCAGCACCTGTGGACGTGGGTACCACAAATGGTGTTGAACTGAACAGCAAGAAGGTGGCCTTAGATTTAGCTTAGTAACTTTGGCTTTGTGCTAAGTCAGATCTCTTATTGTTATCATATTTTCTTGAGCGTCGTATTTAATTCAGGTCAGATCTAAACTACTGAACAGAAGGGTTATGCAGCACACGTTTCAGATCAATGAAGTGTGGGTTTGGCATAGCTCTGACCTAGTTACTTCATGCAATGTTTTCTAAAAGCAAAAATTGGAATCTCTTATCTGAACAAGAAGCAAGTCTTTGTTCCCCTGCCTATTGCAGCATTTTGCATATTATTTGGTTTCAAAGACTGATGAGCTTTACCATTCCCAATCTTTCCCGGGTATCACAAAGTTTTGTCTTTGCTGGTTACCCAACCCAGTAGTGCATTGGAGAAAGAAATGTTTGCCATCAGAGGTATACACAGCATTCTTGACACATCAGATGGCATAAAGACAGGACTGGAGTTGGTAAATATTAATAAAACATTAAAAATAGCTAGATGTTTTTAAAGAGTAATTCTATTTTTGTTATTGCTCTTAAAAAATAAAAGGGAAGATATCTGCAGGAAAGAAGAGGCAAACCAAAGAATTGAAATGCCAAAGCACTTGAAGAACTCACAAAATACAGACATGTTTTTCTAATCTGCCTGAAACAGAGGCATATTTCCTATCATCCATGTCTCCTCATATATACACACGTATGTATATATTTAACTCTGAATCTAAGAAAGAGAAAAATGATCATTAAAATATCTTTAATTCTTAATTTAAATGTTAACGCATAACTTTAAAAAAGATATTATTTTGGAATGATTTAAAAATTTCATAAAACATCTATGGGAATTGTGGAAGTTTGTAATCAAACGTATTTATTTAGTAATTCATTTTCATTAGGTTTTATTTTAGAAATCCTTCCCAATTCTTATTATTATGATGAAAATGGGAAAAATGAATGTAAAATGAAAGTGATGAAAACCAAAATGCAATGTTCTGCATTCAACCCCTCACCTGAACTGAATTGTTTAATTAAAACCCTGATTTTAGAGAAATAGCTATTTTTGTGGTTATAAAAGATGATGATAAATTGCCAAACAGCTGTGTTAATAAGTGCTACAAGGCAGTTATGAGGCAAGCTGGGTGCTGGTTGTTCCTGCCTTGGCAGGGAAAATGCTAATATCCTAATGGACCAGTTTGAGAAGCGCTGTGTGATTTGTAACACTTCAAGGATGTCCAGGATTGCACTTACAAGGAATACAAATGGGAGCTGGAAGGAGGTGCTGAGACAGGGGGAGGGGATAAGGATTCAGTCCTGCCCCAGCCAGGCAGTGATTCTGCACTCATGGCAGAAGTATCTGTTGCTTTGCAGGATGCAGCAATGCAATGTTGCATACCAAATCTTCCATTCTGTGCCTTCTGCTTGGCCAACCATCTTTATTTCCTCTTCTTGCTGCTTTCCTCCATTCCTGTTTTGTCTTGCTTGCTTCTTTCTGACACCCCTGAAAACAGAACTCTGACTGCTCCAGTGTATCAAGCACTCAAACCACACGGTGGTTCATCTCTTTCATCTATTATTTAGGAGAGCAGACTTTTGAAAGCAATGATCACTGTTAGACATGAACACTGCTGGATACCTCATCAGACACCACGATTCAAACATGTGCCAGCTCAGGAACACTATGGTGGTAGAACAGCTATTTCACAACAGAGGAAAGCAGGTTGTTGAAAGTCTAAAGCCCATGAACTCAGCCATGAGTTTATGCTCTGTGGCCCACAGCAGCTGGGGGAGCTCATTGTTTTTCCTTTAAAAATTGAAGGGAAAGAAACAAAAAAATCCTTGCTGAACACTATGTCTTCACTTGAGTCAGTAGCATAAAGGTTTTTCAATGGTACAAGTCAACTTCATTCAGATTATCTCCTTAAAACTTTAGGTAAAGGAGACAGTCAATAAACAGCTCATGAGAAATTTGCTGCTCGTGGCACTTAGAGAGCTGTGGTCTGAGGAGGAAGGTCAGAGCCCCTACCTTGGGTAGTACACCATGGTTCCTGGTCCTGTCTTATTCCCAGCAGCAAAATGTGTGTGTGTCTCTTATTCCTAACAACTGTCTCCATTATTTGCTGACATGGGTGATATCTGAGCTTGGAGGGGAGGACTCCAAAACCTTACCCTTTTCTGAGCTTTCCTCATCATGTACAGAGCTATAAAAACCTCCATCCAACTAACAGTAACCAGAGATAGGTGAAATAATGCTCGTGAGTGATCATTTGAAAGGCTGAACAACTGTCTCCAACTCCTTGCCTTCCAAGGTTCTCTTAGACTGTGCAGATGTTATTCCTTCTCATTTTGAACGAGGCAGAACTCCACAAATAATAGACAATTTCCCAAGTGTTCTCTTCAAATCTAATTTTATTTGAACACTAAATCTGAGTAGATGCCAGATTGTCTTAGCTGCTTTTCTTTGGCTTCCTCCTCACACTTCCCTCTGTAGCTCAGGCATGTCCAACCTGGGTGGGGGGGTAAAAAAGAATAAGAGCAGACTGGGAGAAGAATTCATTGAGATCCTGCTTTGTCTTCTAGCATTTGTGGCTAATACTTAGAAATGAGTGAAGTTGGATTTTTACACTTCACGTGTGATTATGCTGGGCATAATTCTGCTGTCACTCATGCAAAAAGAAATCCTGAAACTAATAGAGTTATATGAAAATGTAACTGATGTAAACAAGAAGAGAATCAGTCCCCCTGTGGATACGAGATCAGATTACTACCACATTCTTATTTACACTGAAACTCTATCCCACTCTGAGAGTCAAAAGTGGTTTTAAATTGGTGGAACTCTGCTATCCACTCATTGGAAGATGCAGTGGTAAAGGCCTTGGTGTGTGAATAGACTTCCTTGTTAATAGGTGCAAACTCCTGTAAGGAAAGTGGGAAGAGATGGTGGATCCTGGCCCCATTCCAGACCTCCCTGCCCTCAGGAGCATCACTCCTGACTCCACTGCTCCCTTCCTGCCTTAGACCTGTAGATCAAAGGCTGGGCACCTCTCAACGTGATGGCAAACATCAGTAATTTAGCTTCTTGCAGCCATCTCATCTCCCAGTGATGGTCCTGATGTTGGACCCCTGGGAATTGCAAGGCAAAGGGGCTATCATGTAACTGGACTGAATGTAAAGCAAGGTATTAAAGCAGATTTGTTGTATTCATCAGATAAAGGCATTAAGCATCTGTTGTCCAACAGGGTTTGCTGTGTGTCGAGGTCTGCTCGCAGCCAGCAGAGCAAGGCAGATTAGGAAAGAGTCTCTTGCTGGAGCACTGGGAGTCTCAGGTGAAGCAAGCAGCTGCTCCAGAGGTGTTCTCATTATTCTTCTTGGCAAGAAACTATATAATCAGATATCTTTTAACATCTTCTAAATCCTTTGCTTTGATTCTGTGTCTTAAACTATGTAACTCTTGGATAACGTTCACTGCTATGATGAGTCTTGAAATTTAATGGTGAAATGAAACATCAGATAAGAAAACTCTAATCCCTGCTTTTTTAAAAGTGTCTGAATGAAGAGCTGAAACAGCTCCTCGTTTTCTTGAGGAGCAGCCAGGTTAGACAACAAAAGTGTTTTTTCCCAAGCAGACAATGACACTAATGTTTTGTATGCAGTGTATTGGGACCCCATCCCTGACCTGAATGCAAAATGAGGGGAATGACATGGTTTAATAACACCTTAAGGAGTCTTCTAACCCCAAGAGACCACTGGGGTAGATAACTAGGGTGCATACATCATGGCTTGGGAAATATATTGCAGTTCCACGTGAGTTATTTGTACAGGCAAAGTGACTTTTCCTGTACTACTTCAGTAAAGTTTCTAATGAACACTGCCATTTTAAGCACTGCACATCAAAATTGCTTAAGTATGAGATGGGCAGCAAAAAAAAAAAATCAAAATTGGATAAACACGTGTGACTCTGTAAATGCTTGAAGCATAATTAGCTGTAGTATTTTAATGAACTCTACATAGTATATAGAAATAGCAGCTTGTTTACACAGCAAGTTCAGCATTAAGAGCTATGCTGTAATTTGTTATTTGAAAAGGCAGCACTGCATGGCTCTGATTTTATAATCTGTTGACTCAAATCACAGTCTGTCAAGTACATCACAAGATTATCAATGTTTGCATGTCAGATTATTTTTTTTTTAGGGAACAGGGGTTCTATTTATTCTAAATTCCACTGATGATTTCCTCAGGTTTCTGCCATATGCTACATGTCACAGGTGAGTATTTTGCTGTTCTAAAATTTGACAGCTCTGTATCCAGTTTAATAGTCCTGTCATCTCAGCACTGACATTAGCACTGAAGAGTGGATATTTAAGCAGAAGTGGCATTGCATATTTGTTAATATAACAAATAACAATTTTAAGAAGTGTCAGTAATACATTAAAAACATCAGTCAGTCAACAAAAGCACAAAGACTGATTTAGTGACTAATTAAACAAACTTTGCTGACTTTATGCCTACTTAGCTAAACTGCACTTTTATGCATCTCTCTCACTGGGGGCTTTATGCATAATTCACACACACTGACAAAACTGTAGGAAAAGGTGTACAGACAATATGTTTAATGCACAGCTTTAATGGTTTGAAGATTAAAAACAGAGGAAGCTCTATAAACCCATATTCAGAAAGGATTTATGCTCTTGTGCATAAATTACACATTAGCTGGTTCTCTAATGTCATTTATGCAAAACAGAGGTAATATGTAGTACTGTGGAATGTTAATGTTGAGCAGCACTATTGAAACCACATTCCAGTCCTGCTGAAAGCAGCCTTAGACTCAGAAACATGCAAAAGAAGTGGGTGGTTAGATAAATACTGTGAAAAACACAGCCTTTTAAACTCTGAAGTCAAGTAAATTCACACCACTAAATGTAACCAGTCATTTAGTTTTAGTGTTTTCCTGTTAGAATATCATCAGCCCATCAAAGCAGTGAAATTAAATCCTGTTAAAAAGAAGGATTATTTATGTGCCTGAAATGACACACTTTATTGGATTAGAACTTGATATCCAAATCTGAACCTGATTTGAACAATAATTGCAAGTTCCTTATCATTGGAAAGGCAGCCTTGTTTCTCTGTTGGTTTGCTTCCAATATTTTTTTTCCTCTCTCTTTTTAATAAACTTTTCCCTTTTAACATCTCTCCAGTACTTGAACCCAGAATAATCCCAAAACCGTATGGGAAAGAGTTTCAGTCAGCAGGAAGGAATTTATATTTCTTTATCCTTAGAAAAACTGCAGCCCAAAACCAAGCATCAGAAGGCAGCATTCATTCTGTTTATTTTCACATGGTGATTTTTCACTGGTCCTGGACATTTAACTCCTGTAAGTGAACACTTTTCTCATAGAAGCAGTTCTTCTGGCTTACATGTTCAAGTTATTAAGTTTGCTTTACTTTTGCTTGGAAAGATTTATCCACCCATTGCTCTCAGGCTGCTGGACAATGCCCAGCCTTTTCACTCAAGGCAATGTTGTGCTGATCAGATAAACTGCAAAAAAAAAAAGGGGAAAATCTTGCACAAAATCTTCACCTAATCGACAAGGTTTTTCCCTAACACTGCAAAAGAAACCTGAATATTAGTTCCCTCTGGGTTGTCAGGTCATACCCAGCCCTACAGCCTGATTTATGCAGATCATAACTGCCCCAGTATAATGAGGAAATGGAGAAGGGAAAGAACAAGAACAAGATATCTGTGCTCAGCATTGCTGTAGCCTCCTCTCTCCTGGGCAGATATGGTGGGCATGATGAGGTTATTAACCACAAAATTCAGTCTGAAGCCAACTGACATTTCATGTGAGTCAGAGCTGGAGCCGACAGCACAGTGGGACAATAGCTTTGCAATTAGCAAATATTTTGATGTGGACTGGCATGTCCTTCAATAAGCTTCTCTCCCAGCCTTTCCTGTTTTCTTTTTTTTGGGAAGGTTTGTTCTCATGAGAAGTTTCTCTGTTGGCAGGAAGGTGATGGAGTAGCAGCTCCTGTCTGTGTTTGAATCTCAAGGACACGGTCCTGACAAGCACTGCACCTCCCAGGCAAGCCCTCCTTTCCTTACAGTGTCTGATCTCCAGCCTGGCACAGGGAACAGTACTGGGACAGCCCAGCCTTTGTGGCATCTGAGAGGCACAGAATCTGTGTGTGAGAAAGTGAATCTCTTTGTTTCTCTGCTGCATTATTTTTGTTTACTATTTATCAAAGCATTCAGTGAATTACAAATATTTTTGTGAATCAAATCCAGTTCCGTGTAGTTCATGGAGAATAATAAATCTGTGTACTATAATAAAACAACTTGTATCTAGGTGAAAATAATAAACTTGCAGTCTTGAAGTAAATAATATCCCACGCCCTATGAGCTGAGTGGTTGAGGGAAAAAAAACAAACCTAAAAAACCCAGACTTTTGTTCTCTGAGTTTCTCTAGTCACACGCTGGAAGGATTAGTCCCAAGAAGTTAAGTGGCAGTGCCCTAGCTCCATGAGCTACCTTTCCTGGCTCCCACTGGGGCTCCAAGGTCCTGACAAAAGCAGTAGGGCTTTTCCTTGAGAAATAAAAGCTCTGGAATATTTTACATTGGCCACTTTTTCAGTCCCACCTGTGAACAGTTCCAGTGCAGCTGTGCAGGGTGAAACTGGTCAAACTCACATATTTTGTAATTTGTTTTTCCTTGTCATGACTCTCTCTCTTTCTAGTTCATTTTTCTGTTTGGCTTCTTAAGCTGTTACTTTTTCCTGTACCAGGCCAGGCTGCACAGCTTATTGATTAAACTGACTGGTTTTCTCTTTCAGTGACATCCTTTCCTTTGGTTGTGCATCTGATTTGCTGAATCAGCTGTATATTGAAATGCTGGAGGGTTCAACTGCTATTCTATTGGAGCTGCATATTCAGTTTAATCCTTTTGTGCTTTTATGCTTGTTCAGCTGGCTACTGCTTCAGCCAAGTAATTTTGGGGGGTGGAAGGGTCGCCCTGTCAATTCTATTTCTGACTGGGAAACATATTCTATGAAATGAGTTCCAGTCATTCATGGCTGCAACTATATATTGTTGGAATTAAATGCTTTTTAAAAGAAAAAAAATAGTAAAATATTTGCAGCAGTTGCCACTCAGTGTCGAATACTGGGGGACTTCCCAGCCTAGAAGGTAAATATAAGTAATGGGGAACACTCTGAAGTGTGTGTGTGGGGGGGTCAGTTTAAGGAGAGATTTAGGAAAATCTGTTCATTGACTCTCATCTGTATCTGTGAAAGTTGGAAAGCCAAGCACCCAGCCTAGCAAAGGGAACAGAGGTGCAGATTCAGTTGCATTTGAAGCAAGCAGCATATTGCTATGGCATTAGCTTCCCTCAGAATTGAAGCTGGGGTCACAGATAGATCTAGATATTTCTTTCTTTCCAGTGGATAGAAATTGAAGGGATGGTTTGTAATACAGACCCAGAAATTCTACCTGCTCCTTATCCTAATGGATTCTAGCCACAGAATCCAGTTTTCTCTAGCTGCTTCCTGCTTTTGGCAGTGAGCATCCAGTTGAGACCATTCAAATGCTGCAGGAGATGCCTTTTGCTCAATAAAATTTAACCCATCTCTTGGGAGGGAATAGACTGTAAGTCATAGCAAACACACTGGTACAGTGATAGCACAGACCCTGGGGAGAAGAGTGAGCTCTGTTGCCAACAAATACACAGCTCTGACTGCTCTTAGTGTCCTTCCACCTTCCTCATCATTTTCTCTTTGCACATCAGGCAATACCTGAAGTCACCTGAACCCAGTGGCTTATGCAAGTTTTTGATGCAGTTCCTGCTCCACATCCCCACTGGGGACACCTGAGGTTTCTGAATGGAGTGTAGCTACAGGGAACTGCTTGTGGGCACCTGCCATTGTATCCAAGATGCCATATTGACAGATTTAGCATCTTCATTCCTAAAAATGTTTTCATATTCACCCAGTCTCTGGTTGCTCATCATGTAGATTCACCTCAAAAGTGCTTGAAGCTATGGGATAAACCAGGGAGCTGTTGGACTAGAACTAGAGTCAAGGGCAAAGCTGTCGAAGGAGAGCAACCTCTTGGCTGGAAAAACCTCTGCTGCTTCTCCTCTGGCTTTGCACCTCTTGAAGGCCAGAGGGGACCCAGCATGCCTGGGGAGAGGGCAAACCCAGCCTGTGGGTTTTCCCTCTCAAGTCAGGAGACTGGTGAAACTGTTAGACTGGTAGTCCAACAGGTCTTGTTCAGGTATTTCTGTTCTTTCCTACTTCAGGCTTTATTTCTTTCATTTATTTATGGACAGCGTTTAGGTATAACTAGAATTCACTAAGATTTTCCTTATCCTCTTATAATTTCAGATTATTATGGCATTGTTTCTGCTAAATCATTTACTTGGGGGGGCATTTTGAAAATGGACAGGATAAGAGAGAAAGGTTCTCAGCAACTCTTGTGCTTTCTCCGTAGCACTAAGTGAGATTGGTAGCTGTAAAAACACTCCTGTGAGGTTCCCACACAAAGCTTTTTGGAGACTCTTCATACAGCACTAAACAGACCTCAGTGCAGACTGAGGACAGCAATGGCAAGTCAGTGGGATTTATTTCAGTGCCTACACCTGCCTCTTCTATTCCAGTGGTTGCAAGTCTGTGAATCATTGATAGAAATTATCTTCATCTAGTCTCATCAAAGCCTGGCATTTGATAGGGAAATTAAATTAAACTCAAAGCAATGCCAAAACAAATAATCTTTTGGAGAAAAAGGTAAAATTCCAGTGAAGTCTAGCAATAGACAGGCATCCATTGGTGGTGAGCAGCAAGTGCCTAAGTGATTAATGTTTATGCTGTCCCTGCTTCAGAGCCTCTGCAATCCCTTTCTGTTGTATCCCTTTCAAAACTGTGGCATCTTCTGTACCCACAGTTCCTCACAGAATCTCACTTCACTACTTCCATTTTACAGCCATCCTCCCCTAACACCTGGGCTAGATGTGGTGCAGGAGCAAGCTCCCTGTACTTGGGCCACAAAGACTGCAGGGGAAGAAAAGCAGTTTGGCTGCCCCGATGCTGGATGGGTCCCTAGAAGTTGTTTTGTCTTTTATGAGCTGCCCATGGAGATTAGAGCAGCCTGAGCTGTTGCAATCAGCCCTCCAGAGACCTTTGCTCCCTTGAGCTGAGCTGTAGCCAGCATCTGGCCCCAGCATGACCTTCGCCTGGTGAAATGACATCGGAGTGAAGGACTTTTTCATTTTCTCTCACTTTTTTTTTATTTTCTTTTCTTTATCCCCCTACTTTTTCCAGTGTGTTTAATGCTGCTGTGGATTAGAGAGTCTGCTGTAAAGGAGAGGGGGCTCGAATGGCATCCATGTGATCAATTCGTCTGTCATCAGTGCTCTAAGCGATGCCATCCAGTAAGCCGGCCTGGAGCTAAGCAACTCTGCCATCGTCAGGCTCTGCTAAGCAGCGCAGAACACAGAGGGACATCGCAGCAGCTGCTCTGCGAGTCCTGGAAGAGCTGCTGGGAGGCTGCAGCAGTTCCTAGCTGGTGAGATACACTGAGAATTTGGAGCTATCAGAGAAAGTTTCCCTGTGAGAAATTTTTATTGAGTGCTAGAATTTTTTTTAGATCAAAACTCGGGGCGGGGGGGGAATACATCTGAAGGGAAATACTATTCTTACTGTTCATGAGCTGACATTTTTTCTGCAGCCAAGACAGATAAAGAAGTATGTTAAAGCAGAACCAACCTAGGAAGTTTGAGCTGGCCTTTGCAAAGACTTTTAAATATTTACAGGTGACATCTGCAGATCATCTACTACTTGGATCTACAGGCATCCCAGGACAAGAATTAAAACAGGTTGGATGATCAAGGTCAGTGAACACACACCATTTTACTCCTGGGACCAAGTCAGCTAGCAAGGGAAAAATGGAACCAAAACTGTACAGTTAGCTTGAACTGACCCAAAGTGATCCTTCAGAGCCTGAAAAGTTCTCTCCTCTGAGGACAGAGTTGTTCTCACTTCAAAAGTCCTGTTTGTACTCACCCTCCACCTGTCAAGTTTGTGGAAGAGGCAAATCTGACCTGCCCAGAAGCTTCCACAGGACACTGTGGTGACCAAGGAAAGTACCTGTAGCAGCACAGAAAATCACAACCCAGCACATACAGTATGAAGGGTCTATGAAGTTATAAACATTAATGTAAAGAAAGGTTAAAAAGTCAGCTAACAGGAAAGATCTTTTTTTTTCATCTACTTAATAGGCAGGTTCCTTCATGGCTCATTTCTATGAAGAAATGAGGGCTCCAGTGGACTGGGTCTTACTTAGCTGTAACTTGATTGCCTTTCCACAGTGCCCCATGTTACTTGTGCCCTCTCCAACTTATAGCAGTTAGGAATAGCAAAGGAGAAGCCATCACTTGGAGTTCAGTGATGTTTAACTCCTGCTATTACAGAGTACAAATGCCTGAGCAGCCAAGACATGACAAAACAGCACTGGGGAGAGGCAGGCAAATTCCCCATCCCACCCTGGACACTGTGTGGGGCATGTTGTGGTGGGATTTTGCCCTTGGCTGTGGAGGTCTGATTCCCCTCCAGCATGGTGGGATGACATGAGAAGAAAGTCAGGGGTTTGTGGTGCAGAGCCATGGCTCCTGCAGACGTGTTGCTTGGGCCTTCTGCCTGCTGCTGCTAGAAGTGGTGTGTGAGATGAGCTTTGGGGTGACCTTGTTTTGTTGCTCAGCTCAAAGCTTGAGGGCAGCACTGAAAGCCCTTGTCATTGTGTTGATGGCTTGTCAGGCAGCAGAGCTCACCTCTGCAGCAGGCTAGGAGTAAACTTTTTTTGCTTTATGTTCCCTCCCCTGTGCCTTCCCCCCCCCCCCCCTTCTGGAAACACCTCACTTGAGATGGGCCTGTACAACACTAAAGATATAAGAATAAATGTTACCAGGAACATCTCTGACCTCCATCAGATTTTCCTTCCATGACCAAGTGGACTGAAGCCAGGGCTTTTGCAGACTGTCTGGGATTAGAGAGAAGGATTTATGATTTAGCTTGGTCATAACAAACTCAAAGATGAGAAAATGGGAAAAATAAAAAATTATTCCCCTAAGTAGTCACCTAGAGACCTAGCAGCTGAGTGAGCTGAGTTCTTCCTCTCCCCTAAGTGTCCCTGAGCTCCAGCAGCCCACAGCTGCTGCTGCTGCTGAAGGTGTTGCTGATATTTCTTTTCTATGAAGACAGTCTGAGAGAGTTGGGGTTGCTCAGCCTGGAGAGGAGAAGGCTCTAGAGAGACCTTATTGTGGCTCCCAGGATCTGAAGGGGGCTACAAGAAAGCTGGGGAGGGACTTGTTAGGCTGCTGGGTAGTGACAGGACGGGAGGGAATGGGTTAAAATTAGAGATAGGTCATTCAGATCAGTCATTAGGAAGAATTTCTTCCCCAGGAGGGTGGTGAGACACTGGCACAGGGTGCCCAGAGAGGTGGGGGCAGCCCCATCCTTGGAAGTGTTTCAGGCCAGGCTGGATGGGGCTCTGAGCAACCTGCTCTAGTGAGAGGAGTTGCTGCCCTTGGCAGGGGGAGTGGGAACAGGATGAGCTTTAAGGTCCCTTCCAGCCCTGACAGTTCCATGATTCTATGATTCTTGCAGCATTTTGCACATAGGTGGTGGCAGCATTAGGTTTATATGCAAATAGGAGTGCAAAGCATTTACACTTGAGGTCAGTTTTTCATTCCTAGTTAGGCAGCTGAATGTTATTCTAGATGTGTTTTTTCTTCTTATGCACTAATAAGTGCCACAGTGACATGATGGTTTTGCACCCGTGTGTTTGTTATAGAAGGATTAAATTCACCCAACATGAAACAAATGGCCCAATTCATTAGCATACATCTGACCTGAAATGATTCCTACACCTACATATTTCACTGTTGGTCTCATGGTTATCATTAGCCAAGATTATCACTTTTGTTTCTGTCCAAAAATTGGCAACCTTAATTAACCTAAGCTCTGCTCCATGGACTTCTTTTCAGGTATGTGGCAACTATTGAAGTGGAGCAAACTTATTTTCAGAATATCAAAACTATTTAATAGGGGTTAGCACCTCAGTTTCAGGATTTTTTAATCAGAAAAAGGCTGAGATCTCCTTCTTTGGAAAAATAATTCCTTACAGACTTAGAATGAGATAGTAACTGATACTATTTTTAATTTCATAACTAATGAATTTAAAAGGACCAAGCCTGCAATCTGACTTGGAGAAACAACTTCTTTTACCCTACAAGATTAAATGCACAAAATATATAAAAGCTGGAAACTGGATCCTAGTTCATGTCCAAATCCCTCTTTCAGTTGTCTTCAGCCCACCCAAGAACCCATAGAGCCCAGGGGAGGTGTTTGGTGGCAGACCCTTGGTAGAACCACCCAAGAACCAGGAGAAAGTGATGAGCTTCTAACCAGACAACTTTTATCATGTAAATGCATCATCACAGAATAAGCTGGGAAGTGGCTGGAATGTAAACGAGCTTATTTCCTCCTAACATTAATCCTTCGTGAAATGTGGATTATAATTAATGTTAATTCACAAGAAAATTCTTAGAAAACCCTTCTGCAGGGAGAAAAGGTCTCAGCTGTGGCACTGAATACTAACACTATTGTGTTTGATTTACCACCAATCACCAAGTTTTACACCGAAGGTCAGGGATAAATCTCAAGTTTGCAAGCTGTGAGAAAGAAATGTATAAACACTTTAATTTATTGCCCTGTCACTGTTAATTCATTTGGTATTCCCTGTGATAGCACTGCTGTTAATGAATGTATTTGGCAATAAAGAGGATGTCGTATATATTTATGCTCTAATCCGTTGCAGTGGTTCAGCAGGCAGAGCAAGTTAGAAGCTTTGGTATTCAGGGTTTCAGAAATTTAAGAGGGAAAAGGAGTAATCTTTTATTTCAAAGAAGCACTCTAAAAATATTTATCACGTTAGCTACTCCAAATAGGTACCCATCCTGTCCTGGAAGAACCATTATTGAACAGTCAGGTGGTGCATATACATTTTGCTGCTTTTGGGCATTAAGGTGATTTTTTTCCACACATTTTAAAGTGGAACACAAAAAGTTCATCATCCTTTCCTCCATACTTATAGCCTGTGCTCTGCAGATCGTGCCACGGTGTCTCAAAACATGGAGTTCTTTCCAATTAAGGTCAGCAGGAGCCTTGCCATGAGTTTCAAAGGCTCCATAATCCCATGATTATAAGCAAAACATTCTTTTTGTCATCTAGTCACAAGCAATTTGCTTATGCAAATGATATGCAGTGCATTATTCCTCTTATATTGGTATGTTTGGTTTTGAATCTTTTGATTATAAAAAATCTATTTAATTAAAGCTTTAGTGCAGTTCAACAGAAAGAGGAGAAGAAGTGGCTCCCAATACACACTGTGCCCTTGCCTGTAAATCACCATCTTGCCAACTCTAAACCCAAGAGAGTATCACATCCAGGGGCTAATGGGAACACACATCCCTGACCTTGCCAAGACTCCCTGGGCCACAGGGAGCCCAGGTCTGCCTGGGGACAGGCAGATGGACAGCTGGCCTCTCCACGGCCCTGGCAGGGCTCTTTTCCACAGCTGCCTGTTACTGCTGGGATTGCTTCATTACAGCCTTGGCCAATTGATTACATTTGGAAAGTGCTGCAGTGGGAAAAAAAAAAAAAAAAAAAAGGACTCTGGCAAGGTTTGTACCAGTCTGAAAGCTGGGGTTGCTGGGGGAGATGTGCACCTTGAGAAATGCAACTGGCTTCAAATAAACCCTCATCAAGGGGAAAGGGAGGGACAGAAAACCTAAACTGGTTTGTGGTTTATTTCAGACCCTTTCAGTGTTTTCTTCTGAAAAGATCACCAGTGTTTCAAAGATTAATTTTATGCTTTGATTAGGAAAACTTAAGTGTTTCCCAGAACCCGTTTACAGTTTGTTGCCTCTTAATTAAGATGGAAAAGTAACCAAATGCCTGAGTGGTGGATATATTATGAAATAATTGACTATTTTATCCTTTCCCAGTTTATATTTGTAACTCGGTGTCATACCAAATCTAATCCATTCCTTTCGAGCTGTTCTGAATGCCTTTGGAGCCTTTAGCAAGTGTTAAAAATACAAATAGAGACTAATATTTACAGCACACTTCTTTAGGAGCTTATGAAACATCAGGCTTGTGTTTGGTGCAGACGTGACTCGCTGTGAAGGAGTCTTCTGGCTTCCTTTGTTAGGACATGAAGAATTCATTTTGGCATTTCCCTTTAGGGCTGGTTTCTTTTAAGCTATGATTGCATTAATAATATCATCTCTTGGTGTAACTGATTGAATCATTCTCACATTGGGGAAGAATTAGAGCCAAATCTAATTTGCTACTGACCCATAATCAGCGTAGCCGTGGAGTAAAGGGCATGATTTTTCTCTCAACTTTTCTTTGTGGGTATATTAATTTTTATATTTCATACTCCTGAGGTAATTAAATGCCCTTAAATGAGGAAACACTTTATGTAAATGTCTTTTTAACACCAAAGATTGTGCCTGTTCCCAGGGAACAGTGTTACTTAACTAAAAAGCTGGTTTCATTTCTTAAAGGGAAGTACATTTTGAGGCCAAAATGGGTTTATTATTACTTCTGCTCAGATGCAAAGAAGGATTCTCTAGCTGAAAGATTTTGATTTTTGCAAGTGTCTATACTGGGGTTTTTTAATAGTTTAACTTAAATAGTTCAATCAATAGTTCCTTAGATCTATTTGCTTTAGAATTAGCAAGTATCAAACAAGTTCAGGCTCTAAAAGATTGTTAGCTGTGATGTTCTTTGATGTGCCAAAGGAAAAGCAAGATTAGCTTTGGCTTTCTAACTAAAGTCTGCTTACCACATCTAAGAGAAACACAAACAAACATGGCATGGGCTCATTATCCATGTTTTATCACAGGAGGGGATAATCTCTCCTGAGAGAATTTCTCAAGGAAGCCTACTGCTGTTTCATTCAGGGAACAATGCCAATGGACAGCAGCTGGCTCTGCATGGGAAGCTGTTGGACATCAGTGACCTGGTGACTACCAAAGGCACAAAAGAGTTTGGCTGTAGATTAACAACTGCAAAGCTCTTGTCCAGGTCGTTACCACCCAGCAACAGGAGGATTAGCAGGGGCTGCTTCCTTGCTAAACAACCAGACAAGGCCACAAGACACATGGGTGCAATCCTCCTCCTGTGCACACTTTCCTATCCATGCCATACAAACAATTAGCCTTACATGTAGACTTCCCACATTTTGATTGTTTTTTCCTTGGTTTACTGATACCAGGAACTTCTTTACTTAGCTATAGAACACCAAGCTGGCAGTGGGCAGCCATACAGCTTGGCTAGCAGACCCATTTCTTCAGCTTTGCAGTCCTGATGAGGTTTCTGGGGTAGGGAGGTGCCATGTTTCTCTCCATGGAAAACCTCTTTCTAGGTCCTAATTTTTTTAAATGTTCATTTAAACCTGGAACTTGAGAAGATGCTTCAGTCTGATGATTTTACTTTTCACATTTTAGTGATCCATGTGCCCAGTCCTTTCTGAAGCTTGTTAAATTTCTGGGCTCGGTGACTCCCTGTGATAATGAGTCCTTCACTCTAGTTATGCAGCAAGAAAAATATTCTTCTGGTGACTTGATATTTTCCATTTTAATAATATTTATTGTTGCATAATCAGTCAGCTAAAGCACTTCAAGACTGTTGACATCCCCTGCTTACATTGTCATACCTCTGCAACAGAGATTTTCAGCAGATGCTTATTTGCTGAGCTGTCTTTGAGGCCCTGCCAGTACTGAGAAGGGAGATGAGAGAGGAAGAAAGAGGGCTGGACCATAGTTGGAAGGAGTCCCTTGGGGAAAAGCCCCACAGTGGTCCTGAAGCAGAGCCTCAGAGGACACTGCCTCATCTTGCCCACTGAGGAGCAAGCTCCTCTCCCAAGAAGAGACCCCTGGAGTGAGCAGAAACTGAGGGTCCTGACAGCCACCCATACTTGAGCCCATGCAGCTTCCCACAAGATTCTTCAGAAAGAAGAAAAATCACCTATGAATGTTAAGCTTAAAAAAGCAGTAGCACTGATGAATATTTTTGGCATGAACTGACGAATCCTTTTGTTCCAGCTACAGCCCACATGCTGATTCAGCTCAGCAGCTCTCCTTTTCTGTTCCTTTGCTTTCCCAGGGCTTTCTTAAACACGACATCTAGGTTGCTGTTTTCTTCCAGCCTGAATTCTTCTGTTGTGTTTTGTAATGATGGTTCATAAAAACACTGGCACATCCTGGTGGCAACAGTCTGTAGGAGCACTCAGGATAATAGTGCTCTTGTCTCATGGTTTTGCTGTATTTATTTGATCTCATCTACAGTAAAGACTTTTGATATTGCTGAAGTGGTAGAAAGGCATCACGTGGTAAATGGTAATCAGAATTTTTCAATACGAAATGGTTGGAATAAATTTGTTTTGTAGAGTCTATCTAGAGCTAAATTCTGCTATAATTTACCACTGAGTCACTGCCCAGACAACTCAGCACTATCAGGTGAGGTTTCCCTGGGACAGAGTGGGTGGTATCACCCTGTGTGTATCTGTTGACCTGGGGTCCAAACAGAAGGCAATTTTTCAGTAAGCATGGATCATGTCTGGCTGCTATGCCTTTCCTGCTTAACAACTTTTATTTGCTAAATGACAGCTGAAACTATAGATTTTTCTTACTGAATAGACCAGTACTGATGTGTCTTAATATGTTGAGTGTCTATATATATCTAGAGAAATGAAAACAACCCAGATTATTTTTAAAGAATGTAGAAGAAAAGTATAAAGACAATATGGCAATGAAACTGAATCACTGAGGGAAGCTGTTTTCCCAGTGAAGGCTGCTCACTGTCCAGCAGATTGGGTGTTTCCCCCATTGGGGCATCCTCAACAGCTCTGTTCAAGAGCATTCACAGAAAAGAAGGTTGGTTAATAAAGTTTATCCCGACTGTATTTTCAAGTGTCAGCCAACATGCCAGAAAGGCATCTCTTCAAGTACTGATGTACCTTACCTGGACTGGAGATGAGATGTTTCCTTCATAGCAGGAGCTCCAGGGACATTTGCTGCATTTTAAGCCCCAAGTGATAACAGTGTAATGTGTTTATTTGATAGTGTCACACAAAACTTCAGGCTGATCAGTCTGTATTTTCTTATTTATTTTCTTATTTATTTTTTTTTTTGGCCCTAAGGCTGACAACTGATTTCTAAGTTACTCAAAATTGATTTTTTTCTTCCTCTGTCTTCAGGCTTATGAAGTTCCTTTATGGATATTTTTAGTTTAGGTAACAAAAAGTGTATGCCATGACCACCAATACAATTGTGTTTGGTCTAGTTTTTATCTTATTCTTATTTCTCATACAAATTATTTAATATGAGGAATAATGAGCTCTGTTCTCTGTCTTGCAAGGTTTGTGTCCATACGCTCTTGGCCCAAACCATAATGACAGAGCATTTCCACTGAATCCTCCTCTTACCTTTTCCCTCAAAAATCTCTCCAAAATCAGCTGACAATAACTCAAACTGACAGTTCATTGCCAGCGGCTGTGTGACTGCACATTGTCTCTTCTGCTAAGGAGGTAAGTGCTGGGTAATTTCATGTCCTCCAGAACAGGGAATGCTGACAGGAAGCTTAAAAAAAAAAAAAAAAAAAAAAAAATAAAATAAAAAAAATGCTAAAAACATCACATGAAAAGGCACCAAGGTTGTTTATAAGCT
>JAOEGS010001116.1:41645-56022 GCA_025447755.1 Corythornis vintsioides | reverse complement strand
AGTTTGCACCCATTGCCTCTCGTCCTGTCATTGGATGACATTGAGAAAAGTCTGGCTCCATCCTCTCTACACTCACCTTAGCTGCAGCCCTCTCGTTGATAAGCCACATGCCAGGCAGCTTTACAGAAGAGGTGGTGGTCCACGGGGGTGCCCTGGTTCAGCCCATCACTCAGACACACACTGGACTTTAAACAGAGGAGGAGCTTTGAACAGAGCAGGAGACAGACACATGCACTGCGCTGCTTTGCTGTGGGAGGGACAGAAACACTTCCCACCAGCAACAGTCTTGGGGACAGCTTTGGATGACTTCAATCTGAAAACAAGTCCTTTTTTTTATCCTCTCTGAGTGCCAAGCCATCTAGATTGTCCTTCCCCACCATGCTCTCAAGCTATGCTGGGGAATCTATCAACTCGCTTCGGCTCTCGGGGGGATAAACAGGAGTTGTACTTTACATGGGAAGAATCCCACAAGTGTAAACAAAGCCATCTTCTTCCGAAATGCACCATGAGGCACTCAGCTTCCCAGAGAGGTCTCGTGGTGCTCTTTGGGAAGGATGAAGCATGAGTCAGCCTCTTGTTCCTGCAGAGTCGACACGCCGGGGGGCTCGGCGGACACGCAGCTGCTCTCGAGCGGGACGCGGCCCGCCCCGTGTCCCTCTCCATGTCTGGTTATGGGCTTCCCCAAGGGGGATCTCAGGCCCCGGGTATGTTCCTGGGTGTGCAGTGGCACTCAGGTGGCTGGGGAGTGTGCGGGAGCTGTAGGAGTGCTCTGGTTTGCAGACTCGTTCCCGTGGATGTGGATCCACCACAGAGCGTCTGCGTCTGCCAGCTTCCACTCCTTGTGTCTGCACCTGTTTGTTGCCAGGGCTGTGTGTGTGTCCAGGTAAATTCATTCCCACTTTAAGGAAAAATGTCTTTCCTGTGAGGGTGGAACAGGCTGCCCAAAGATGTTGTGGAGTCTCCTTCTCTGGAGAGATTCCAAACCCGCCTGGACAACGCAACGCTGGACCCCCTGCTCTGGGTGACCCTGCTGGAGCAGGGGGGTGGCACCAGATGATCTCCAGAGGCCCCTTCCAACCCCCACCATGCTGCCATCTGTATGTCTGCCTGCCCTGTGTGGATTTATGCTGCAGACATGAACACTTGGGCACCCATGTGCACCCTCACAAGCCCGTGGCTGCACAGCCCATCCCTTGTGAGCACACCCAGGGGCCCAGGAAAACCAGGGGCTCCGAGTAGCCAACCCTCTGGATGTGCACCAAGGGAAATTCATGCTGGTGCAGCTGGGTGCCTGCCCAAGCACCTCTGGACAGGACCTGCCTGGGCATGGACAGCTGTGTGTGTTTCAGCTTGTAGGATGGAGCAGGGAGGGAGGTGAGGGGAGATTTTGCATTTGTGGTGTCAAAGAGCGTGGCTGTATCTGTCACACCAGGTCAGTGGGACACAGCTGGGTGGCAGCACGGACAGCTTGTCACATCTGGACATGCCACAGGCTCAAGGTTTCACCCCTGAAGAGTGACAGGGGCTCTCTGGCTGCTGACTCCTCTGCTCCCTCTCCTCCCCATGTTGATGCAAGTCCTCAGTCAAGCAAGGGAAACCCAGCTACACCCTACACATTTTATAGCTGCTTTCTCTGGCTCTCCCCCATCACCTTTCCAGTCCTTTTCCTATTTTGAAGTATTAGAAAATGTTTCTTTGAGTTGCACAGTGTCTCCCTTCCACAGCCACCATTCATCCAGGATTGCTCTCTTCTGAACCAAAGAGAAAAGGCACAAGACAAACACTCCTCCACAAACCTGCTCTGGATGGCATTTCTCCCAAAGTCTCCTGCTCACACCTACCTACCCAGTCCTGCTCCAGAGAGGAAACCCCATCCTGCTCTGGTTCTCCCAGGGGTTCTCCCAGGGCTCCAGAAAGTTACTAGGGAAGCAGGTAACAGGATAAGCCCAGAGGTGTTGGTGGAAGGTGTTATGAAGGATTTGTATACAGGCAGCCATGAGAGGAGCTGGGATTGTCACAGCAGGGGAACACAGAGCTTCACCTGGTAGGAAATCAGGGTTCATCCTCTCCACTATTCCCAAAAGCAAATTCCACCTTGCCCTCCCTACCAACAAGGTTGAGGCAAATGCATCAGGCTCAGGAGTGGAGAAGAAAGTGGGTTATTGTGTTTTAAGGCTTGAAAAAGCTTTCAACTGATTTCTTCCTCTGCCTTGCAGCAGGGAAAAGGCACCAAATTATATCAAGGTAAAACTTCCACTGAACTTCCCACCAGTTCTGATGACAACAGGCTGAAGACATGGCAGTGCTGACTGCCCGTGGGGCAGGGACACCAGGGCTGGAAGGAGGGAAGGGGCTGAGCAGAGCAGCAGGCTGCATGCAAGAGCTGCCTAGCCAGAAGATCCATCCCTGCCCTGCCAGCTGCTGGGATCCATCCTGGGATCCCCCAGGGTCTGGTGTTCTCCTTGACAGCTCCTCAGCTGCCGTGGGTCCGTGGGGGCAGGTGGCTGAGCTCCCCCAAGGGGCTTCCTCAGCTCCTCTGTGGCCCAAACACACAGAAGCATGAAAAGCAATCTCTTTAAATACCTCTCTATAGTTACCTGGGGAATGTCCTCATCCCTGAGTTTTTTCTTCTTCAGCAACTATCCCCCCCTGCCACCTCCACCCTTGCCAAGCCAGTCATCTTTCTGAGCAGCTTTTCTGCTACTGGCTCTGCCTGCCTGGTGTCAGAGGAAGGTGGTCAGCCAGGATCAGCTGCTGCATTGCCAGGTCACAGTGAAAGCATCACAGACACCTCCAGGCTGAATCACCCCGGGGGGTGATGCTGGTGCTGGACCCAACTCTTCAGAATCTGGCTGCAGCACCCAGAGATTGAGCACAGGGCTGCTCCCAGGTTAGTCCAAACCCAGCAGAGCTTCCTGCAACTTCTGCTGTCCAATGCTTAGCAAAAAGTGTGCAGCACAGCAGGAAGCTCTGCAATTCAGAACAATAACATGGAAAAAAAACCCAAACCAACCAAACAAGCTACACAGAGGAGGAGGAAGGAATATGTGGAAGTGTGTGGGCAGAAATTGTTTTATTGGTGGTCCTTTGACTGACCCCATGAAAACAGCACAGAAGACAAGTATTGAACAAGCCCAGCTGTAAACAGAAGCCCTGTCCCACCTGCCATAGGTCACAGGGAGGGATCAGACTCCCTTCTATTTGATGATCATTCCATCCCTGTGCTTTAGGACCCTACCAGACTTCATGCTGCACATAGCTGCTGCTGGATAGTCTCACACACATGAGCTGTTACACCCCTTACAGGAATCAACACCAGCCTCTCTGTGACTGTTCCCTGTTGCTGCAGGTGTTCATGTGGATCAAAGCCTGTGAGAACACAGCCCAAACTGCCTCAGAAACCATGGCACGAAGCAGCTACCCTGCCAGAGTAGATCAGTTTCTTCAGGAGGCTGGAGCTGCAGCTTTCATCCCTCCAGGTCCCTTCCTTACTGCTTCTAAACACAGAGAATATCCCCAGCCAGTAACTGTTTGTTTAATGGCATGGACCACTCAAGACCTATTGAGAGCATTCAGCTTAATGAGGTGTGTGGCAGTTATTGCTCTATCAAAATTAGAAGCAGGGAACAAGAAGAAATATGTTTCAACTCAACAGATCTGCAGTTCTGATGATGTGCTAAAGGACGTCCTTTCCCAGCCTGGTTGTCTCACCCTGCTGGCAGGCTGAAATGTAGGATAGCAGCATCACCCTGCTGTCTGCAAGAAGGGAGAGCAGGACACAGAGAGTCAACAACTGGAGGTGACATTGGCAGAGCCACCTCAGGGGAACAACTAATGAATCCTCCCCAGGTTACAGTGTCACACTAAACCATACCTGCTGAGAATCCAAAGCCAGTTTGCTAACCTATTTATCTCAAGCTTGCTTCAGTGCTGTCTTGAGGAATGACAGACTCACAGGCAACAGGCTGAGCACCCACAGATGCTGCAAGATTTCACTGGTTATCAGAACTGGAAAAGGAAAATATGGGAGATGAGTTGCAGAGGTGACAGTTGAAGAGGTGTGAAATCTACTGCCCTGTCCAACATGGAAGGAGGTTACTGTGGCTTAAAGCACCTATGTCTACCCTCTAACTGTTCATGGGTCTGCTCCTGGCCTTTAAAGCAAAAATCAGAGCCCTTTTCCTCTCCTGGATTGGTCTGTTGGTAGATCTTCAAGGCAGCTGACCTAAGCCTCAGTTTAGCCAAGTCCTGACTTCACCTCAGGTCTTGAAGAGCTGCATCTGTATAGAGGAAACAGCACTGGAAAAAAGGCAAGACTCCCTTCCAAAGAACCCTGGGAGAAACCCCAGATCTATATCCACCATGAGAGACAGAATCCACCAGGTCAGAGAGCTCAGCAAGGAAACCCACAGAGATCAGGCACCTCAGAGGGGCATCAGATACCTGCAAAGCTCCATGGATTCATTTCCCTTTGGACAGACAATGTTGTTCATTTTATCAGCCTGCTCCCACACTTAAATGCATCAGATATTCAGGGTGGGTGGTGAAAAGGGCCAGAAGTGCCTCTGTGCACCCTCCCTTCTGACCCATTAGCATCCCCATTCTCATATTCAGCAGTTACAGTGGAAGAGCTGCACTGCAGATGTGATGAATCCAGTGTCTGGGTTTCCCTGCATCAGAATTTTACCCTGTGTTCCCATACAAAACATTTGGGGGCAGCTGTTACGGGTCATGAATAGGAGAGGATGTTAAACAATGGCAACTTTAAAAAGAAAATAAAAAGGAAAGAAAAAAAAAGCATAACTGAAAAGCTGAGTCTTTCACCAGGCTGCCACTCATTAAATTACCCGTAAAAGTCCCCTCATGGCAATAACAGGAGTAGTTGCCTGTGAAACTCCCTCAGCAACTGGATGTAAATTCCATCTTTAGTCTCCCTGCTACAACAATAGCACATTCAGGCAGTAATTGCTGATGTTTCTGCATTGTGATCATGTCCACAAGCTGTTGGGTTCACAATGGAACTGATCACTTGATTTTTCTCATTTCCTTCCCCCCCCTCCTCCTCAAACAGGACATCTCTGCACACACACATCTGCATGAGGGAGCTTGGTGATGAAACAGCAGCACAGGCAGGAGATCTCTGCTCCAGCACGGGGGGGACCCTGGTGCTCTTGCATTCATGCCCAGTTCTCCCTGGTGTCAGAATCCCAGGCTGACAGGGGTTGGAAGAGCCCTCCAAAGATCATCGAGTCCAACCCCCCTGCCAGAGCAGGGCAGAACTGGAACAGGTCACTCAGATGTCACAGAATCATAATGTCAGAGTATGGTTTGGGTTGGAAGGGACCTCAAAATTCCAACCCCCCTGCCATGGGCAGGCACACCTTCCACTAGACCAGGCTGCCTCATCCATAGAACACCTCAGTGCTGTGCTATCCACAGAAAACCTCACTGACTGCATGCTGCCCCATATGGATCCAGTGGGGATTCACTGCAGGAGACAAGGAGACCTGTTTGCCAGGCTCTGTTCAACATTCTCCCTCAGGAGCTGTGAAGCAGCATCATCTCCAGCTCATAGCTGCTGAGATCTAGGCTGGGGAGATGTCAGTCAAATCCCAAATGCTTTTAGGAGGGTAACATGGGGAAATTTTACATGTGAGCAGAAACCAGCCCTTCCTTGCCCCATGTCTTTCTGGTGATCTCTCTCTGAGCTCTCAAGGATGCAGAGATGAGGCAGCAGGGGCAAACACAGATGAAGAAGCTGGAAAGCAGCTCACCTTCCCCAAGCACCCTCAGCAAGCACATGCCTGGAGGAAGGAGATGCAATGAAAATGCATCTGTGCCACTCCTGTTGCTATTTGGTTGAAAAATCCAACCCCAGAGCAAATCCAAAGCCAAATATGTTTCTCTGCAAGCTCAGCTGTTGTTTGGGCCTGAGAGACTTACTGGAGGAATAGAGCCTGTGTCACAAGAAGGAGCTGAAGGGCTCAGGAGAGGTTTGAAAGCCTGACCCTGGGTAACTACTCACAGCTCTTTATCAGTCTGAGCTTTCATGGTCACTAAAGCTCACCACAAACACAGCAAATTACTTATAAAGTTCTTTCTGTCCTAGGGGAGATTCAAGGGGGGACAGTCATGCCACACAACATGATCCCTGCAGCAGGAAGGATGGCAGTTGATTCATTTGTCTCGATGCCTCTGGTCCCTCTTCCTCACCATGAGCCCCCCATTCAGCAGTCACTCGGTCACAAGTCCTGGCAGAGGCTCAGCCCTGTTAAGGAGACCTGTTTCATCCTGCAGAACTGGTCAAGTATGAAACAAAGCTTCCCAACAGTAACAGAGGTTTGGAGGACGTGTCTGTCCTGCAGTGAGAGATTTATGGGACTTGGTCTGCTTCATGCAGCAAAGGTTAAGAAGCAACTTGTTCATGGGTCTATAAATGCCTCTCCAAACAGTGGAGCACGGTCCCTATATGATTTCTTAACATAGTAGAGGTAGAAAAACATCTAAGGGCTGGAAGGTTCTGGGCTCTGAGCAGCCTCATCTAGTTGAGGATGTCCCTGATTACTGCATGGGGTTGGACCAGGTGACCTTTGGAGGTCCCTTCCAACCCAGGGCACTCTATGATTCAATGAAAGTGAAACACCAGGAATGAAACAGAACAGAGTGATGAGCCTGTGTGAAGAGGGAGGGTTTGCATTTACTCAGAGCAATGGGGACAGCAAAACAATGGAAAAGCTTATCAGGAAAGACAGGAAAACCCCCAGCACTTCAGCCTAGCAACAGCTTGAGTTTTTTGAGAAAGAGAACCAAAGATGCTCCATTTAAATCTCAGGTTCAAAATGTGAAATACTCTGCCCAAGACATGAAATCAATCAGATTCATTCATCCCAAAAACCCCTCCAGCCCTGGAGTCTTCTACTTTACCAGGGAGCAAATAATATATTTCAGGGACACACATTTTGGAGTCATCATCGTGAATCCTTCCAAGATGGGGATACAAAGAGCAGACAGACCAGAGCATACTGGTTATCTCTTTGGGCCACCAAAATGTGACAACAAAGGCAATGGCCTTCCAGGAAAACAATACTTGGAGACAAGACTAATTAGAAATTCATTAAGTGCCTAACTCAGCACAGCACTTAAGCACACAGTTAAACTTGTCTCATTACAGTGTCACATCAGCATCCCTTTTAAACCTCCAGCTCTGATTTCAGTGAAGCCAGCTCACACCCAGCAGTGTCACTGGCATTTTCACACCTGCAAGTCCCAACATCTCCTGTTTCAGGAAGTTTTCCTCTTTTCAGCCCCAGTTTCCTACCCCAGTCTGGTGTGGGAGCCTATTCCAGAAATGCCAACTTGCATTCCTAAAAGAAAGTTCACCTTTAAGTATCAAGACCTACAACTGGTCTTTGTCTTCTTGACTGAGTCAGTCAAGGGAGGTCTGACACTGGCCAAAAATAGTTCCCCTGTTGAATTGTCTTCTCCCAGGAAAAAAATCCCCTGTTCAAGCTTTCCCAGAGTAGCAACTGTTGATAGCTGGGTAGCTGTGGGGGGTGGACTGCTGCTGATCACCAGGACAAGCTCCATGTGCAGCAAGACACTGAAACATCTCCTGCCACCTTTGCACCCTGACAGATTTTTCCCACTCCCACCACTGCCTGCTGTAACCTCAGCAACATCCCTGTGGGGCAGTGACTGCAAAGAGGGTGTCTCAATAAACCCAGGGAGCAAATTTGGAGCAGTCTCTTCTACCTTCAGACACTGAAGGACAGACCTCTGTGGTAGGTACCACAGTCCTCTACACAGGACCACTGTGGTAGTTACTTTGTGAAACCCCTCATGAAGGATCACAAACATCCCTATGTACCTGAACCAAGCATAAGTTCATGAGCTGTGAGTGACATCAGGCTGTCATTTAGGCTTCTTGAGTGTCCCAATAGTTTTGGAACAACAGGGTCAGAGTGCCAGCTTCTCAGTCATGGCCAGGAGATCTGTGGTCTGAGTTAGTAGCAGAAGCTCACCTCCCAGCTCTGCTCTTCAGACAACAAAACCAATGCCCAGCCCAACAATCTATTCTCAGCCTGCTCTTGAGTGTCTTCAGACACCATCTAATCCAGCCAATAGTTATATCCTCCATCCTTCAGTACACCACTGCCCAGGAACAGGGAGTGAAGCTTCTCTAAGGGATCTCACCCACAGACTCCATCAGCCAAAGCACAGCTGCTTCCAGTGGAGCCTCTGGAGATCTGCACCCATCCACTTGCTTTGGAAATATCCAAGATACAGAAAAGGCAAAACAGGGAATGGGCTCTACATTTCAAGGTGGTATCTGGGTACCTGGCAATTCCTTATGTGTCTTGAAAGTCATCAGACCAGATTAGTAAAACACACTCATAACACCCTCTTTCAAAGATAAAAGTGTCCAGACAGGCCCAGAAACAACAAATGACTCAGGAAGCAGGAAGAAAAAAAAAAAAAAAAAAAAAGAAAATAGAAAAAAAGGCTTGTAGAGAAAAATAAATTTGCTACAAATGCAATCAGGGCAATGACAGCAAGAACCAGCATCAGTACTTGGAAACTGGGAACGCTGTCCAAATATTCCACCTACAAAATGCTGTTCAGGGATCGCTGGCTCCCTGTCCAAATTGGATCTCGCCTCCTTCTTCCTGATCAAACCTTTGCAAAAAATCCAAACAGACAGAGTGACAGACAGAGCAGCACATGGAGAGGCTGGGCACGCTGCAAGCATGGCTTCTACGTAGATGGCATCCCACCAGCAGTGATCACTCTGCATCTTCAATATGGAGCAGATGTGAGCAGCCAGCAAAAAAAAATTATCTGCGCTCTCTACAAATATTTGACACCCAAAAAGGATTTTGATTCGGCCACCTTTGAGCTTCTTTCATATTTATTTTCTGGGAACATCCGAGCTACTCAAGCCAGACTAGGAGAGATCTTTACAAAAGCCAATATTAAGCTTGAACGATTCGGGATTTGCTGAAAATCTTCTCTCAAATTTCACCTTTGGTTGCAATGAGAAAGGTCACACTGCTTGGGTCGAGCACATAAATCACCCAATCAGCAAATGTGGGGCCTGGCAGGGGGCTGGACGAAGCCTCATCGCTCCGAGGAGCAGCTGGAGAAACCCTCAATCTCCAGAGCAAAGGTTGCCACGTGCTCTCCGCCAGGGATGGAGGAGAGGCTGAAGATCTGATCTGCAGGATTTAGGCCCTGTGCCTCTATGGTATTGATTCCCAGATCAGGGAGAAACAAAATCTCCCCCAAATCCATCGATGGAAGCGCTGGTACCTGATTGTAGGGTAATGTGTCTTCAGGCTGCAGCCTGCAAGAAAAGCACCTGCACAGCCTGGAGCTGGGCCTGGTAAGGGCCTTCCCACCACAGCCTCCTTCCCACCTCACTGTGAGAAATTGCCCCTGAGTGGAGTTACAAAAGCCAGGCAGGCCCCCAGGTCCAGACCCAGACAGGATCAACTATCTCCTGGTGGCAGAGGACATTTCAACCCAGCACCCAAAGGAGATGAGCCCTGGGGTGGGGGTGAAGCCTGGGTCTGAACCTCGCTGAACTGGAGGCTCCTCTCCCTGCTGCCCAGATTCCTATTTAGCATCACACCTCTGCTTTACATAACCTTCCTGCTGGCAGGTGGGATGGAGCTGAGAATAAACACATCAGAGGATAACGCCCCACCCTTATTCCCATCTGCTTTGCATGGAACCACAGCACCCGCAGAGCCTCTGTCAAATCTCTGGCGGGAGAATTCTCTCCCAGACCAGTGCCCAGATCAAAACTCAGGAGCACCTCACCCTTCCTCACAGACTTTTTTTTATCATGTCTCTTCCACCTCCCTAGGCCTTTTCCAGCCCATACCATACTCATGATCATCACCAAAACACTGATGAAATCACTAAGGAATGATCCCTAGCAAAGGCACCAAGTAACCCCACAGAAGCAGCACAGTGACTTTTCTTTCTGAAAGCCTCCAGAAGAAAATGAGGCAGAGAACAAAACAACTGTGCCTTCTGTTGCCATTCCCTCAAACCAGACCTGAGAATAAAGTTTTTCTCATGAATGAAAACAGTTGACAGGGCTGCCCAGTGCAGCCTGCCTCGGGAAGTAGCTTGGATCCTGCCTTTTCTAGGACATCTGTAATTACGCTGGAAAACTTCTCACCCTCAGGTAAGACTCTCCCCTCAGCAGCTCTGAGGCTGCAGAAGTAAAACAAGCAAGGCACAAACCCCGGGAATGAATGAAACTATTTGGGGGATATTCAAGAGAAGCTGGTTTGCAATTCCAGTTGCTGGCTCGTATAGAGCTACTGAGAGGGTTACCAGACCTGCCCATCAATGAGAAAATAAGGTTTTCATACCAGGCATCTGCAGACTAAGACACAGCAGTGATGGGAACAGTGTGAGACCCAGGAGAGAAGAGCCCAACCAACCCTCCCACCCAAACGCCCTCGGCCGCCCTCCACTCACCCAGGAACTCCACTCCACTGCTGTCCTTGGGGCTGCTCACGCAGTTCTCCAAGTAAATTCCATCTTTATAGCAATCTTCCTTCTTCCTCGTCAGCCCCAGGATCTCGCTGGCCTGATCTAGGACCTCCCCTCCTGAGCAAGAGCAGGGGGTCTGCATAATGCCACAGGGGTGGGAGCTGCTGCTGATGGCCAAGCAGGCGTCCAGCCACTTGCAGAGCATCTGACAAGCGGCTTTGCTGGGGTTCCTGTTGCCCACCACGAGGTACTCCACGGAGAAGTCCCTCTCCTGAGCTTTTGTGGGCTTCCACCTGACGGGCCAGCTCTCCACTCCCGGAGGAGCAGTCTGCTTCATCTGGAGGAACTGCTTGTTGGACTGGAGGAAGGCGTAGCGGGTGGAGCCATCGCAGAGCTTCAGCACGTCGTCGAAGCTCTCCATGCCCAGGTAGGTGCGGGTGGACTCCAGGAAGGAGTCAAACTGGTAGGTGCGGATGTGCTGGTAGTCACATACGCCGGTAGGTTTTAGGATCTTCATGTACAAAGTGTACCTCCGAGGGTCGGGGTTCTGGATAATCCAAGAGCAGAGAGAGGAGTTCAACGGGAAGACGGCAAAGGAGGAGAAATACCCAAAGAATTTCCCCTGGACCAAAGTGGTGCAGGGAGTTTGTGCCAGGTCCAGAGCGACCACGGTCCACACAAAATAGAGTGGAGATACCAAAAGCAGGTTCAGGGCAGATCCAATGCTCCTCATCCTAGGTCTCTGGTCCTCTGGAACTCAAAGTAAATGTCAAGCAGGCGCCAGATCCTGGACATAACAGGGACCAGCTTAGAGGAAAAGTGAGAGTTTAAGAGGCTCTGGTTCTGAAATCAAGCCAATCCTCCCATGTCTGGAGTTGAGCTCCCTCCTGTGGCCATAAACAACACCTGGAAAAAAAGGGAAAGGAAGGAGGAGGGGAGAGAAAAAGAAGATATTTGGGATTTGGGGTTTTTTTCGGTGGTGGTTTGTTTGCTTTTTTTATTAACCACTTGCAAAGCTGAGAATCCAAAGAGCATCCCCAGTCCCAGCACAAGTCCCTGGGGGAAAATGCAGCCCTGTATCACCATCCTCATGCCAGTTTTGGGGTATCCCAGTGCCTAGAATGTCCTAACCCCTCAGGAGGGACCCAGCTATGACTCAAAATGGGGTCAACGTGACCCCCCTTTCCCAGTGTCCTCTGCCCATGCGGTGCTGCTCTGCCAGGCTGAGCCCTTGCAGTGATAAAAAAAACATCTTTCCAAATCAAATACCATTTATCTTTGGTTTAGGGAGTTTCCATCCCTCTCCATCCCAATGGAGCCAGGATGCTGGTTCAACACAGACTTCAGGCTGAACTCGGGGAGGGTGTGCTGAAGGTCAACACAGGCAGCTGGGCTCTGCCTTCCTCCTGCCAGTCACTGATTTTTCCCTTCTTTCTGCCTCTCCTTTTCCTCTCTCCTCCCTCTCCTTCCACCAAAGCAGTGCAGGGGAAGGGAGCCGTGCAGTGCCTCAACTCTGGTCTAACTCTGAGCCTACACAGGAGGAAGGGCTGTAAGGAGCCATGCACTCAGTACAGGAGGAAAGAAGGGCGACAGGGGCTGACTTTATGTCTTCCCACACCAGGCATCCACCTCACTATTCACCCCTGTGTGCAGAACATCCCAAAACCTACAGCACTGTAGTTAAGCATAGAGCATCTGCACAGTGTGAGAGTCCTCCTTGCCAGCCCCAGGACCTCCTTCAGTCCTCAAAGCCTCTTCAGCTAAAGTAAAATCCATTCTGCATTGTCCTGTTGGACCCATTCCCTGCAACCATTGGTAGCCCAGATCCTCTCTTCAACCCAGCAGCCCAGACCCCTGTGCCCACCCTCCATGCTAAAGAGACTCCTGCACCCTCTCCACTCCTGTAGTCTCTCTCTTTCTTACCCCACCAAGGAGACCCTTTTGTGCTCCCTCCTCTCCACCTCCCCTCTTTCTAGGGGAGGAGAAAGAAGAGGAAACACCATCAGTAGCAGGACTCTTTGTCTTATATTCCCCCCCATGCAACGTGCTCCTGTGTTTGGAGAGGGGCTTTAGTAAGGGGTGCAGGTGTTGAGAGGCAGGGGGCTCAGACACTCAGTGTGTAGGGCAGAGCTTCTCTCACTGCTAGGTGTACAGCCATGGCACCTTTCCCTTCTCACCTTTCCAGACACTTCCCTTCCTTACCTCTTGGCTAGCCCCAGGTAAAGAAACTCAGGAGTTTCCCCTTGGGTGAGGCTTGCTCTGGCCCTTCAGCACTTTCTGCCTCCAAAGCAGGGCTGCTGCCCAATTCCAAAAGGACAGACCAAACCCCTGGCACAGAGGTTTCTCCTGCCAAGTCAGACCACTGCCTTGATGTCAGGAGCATCCACAGTCCACAGGTTACTGAGAAACAAATGCTCAGGGTCTCTGTATTGAAGCCTGAGTGAAAGCAGCCAAAGCCCAGAGCCCAACCCCAATACCATCGTCCCAGGATGCAGCCCCCAGATAATTCAGGTCATCTGAGATGTGTTTCTCTGTGACCAGAGACCACCATGGCACTGCCAGGAAAGAATTAAGTTGCAAATATACAGAAAGGGTCACCTGCTGCAAGGGAGGAGGGAAAACACCACTTCTCCATTGCAGATGTTGGCCTTTTTCACAGCCTCATGGTGTCCACAGCACTTACCCCCAGTCCTGCCATCTCTCACCCCACTGCCAGACTCTGCCTTCCCAGACTGCAAGCAGAGGAAGCTTGCACAGCAGCCATACAAATTCCCAGCCAACCTACAGTTCAGGAAACTAAACTCAATCCCAGGAGAGACTGAAAAATAAAAGCTGAAGCCCATAGACCATCCTATGCATCTGGGAAGAGATAATAAGGCAAATACATCTCCACAATCACCCCTTGGTTTCTTTCCTCACTCTATATCAGTGTTTTGTCTCTGCATCTCCCTTCTTCAGCCAAAGCCTTTAATTCTGGGGAGGAAAGGGTTAGGAAACTCAGAAGTCAGAGCCCCTATTTGCAAACTGTGTTTGATCCCAGCTTCATATCACTGCAGCAGATTCCTCTCTGCCTGTTAGACCTGACACTAATCAGCACGGAGTCCAAATGCATTTGCAGTTCAATTTTTTAGCAGTCAGGTTCCCACTCCTGACAGCAGCTTGCAGCCTGCAAAGCTCCGCAGTGCAAGTCACCCCGTGCCAGACTCCCGCCCGCTTCGGGGGCTGGATTTCAGGAGCACGGGCTGCTTAGGGGATGCAGAGCAGTGCTGCTTCTCAAGGAAAACCACAGGCACCCACCAAACCACCTGTACATTTCCAGAGAGCTTATCCTGATTAGCAGGAGGGTGTGCAGATGCCTGTGAGTGCCTCAAACATCAGCTTGAGTCGAAGGCGTTTGCTTGGCCGAGGCTCTGAAAGGGAGCACGGGTTCCCCTCTTCACTGCAGGGCAGCCCCCGAGCAGCTTTGGAAGGTCAGAGCCCATCTGACCTTCACACTGATGAGCCAGCCAGGGATCATCTTAACCTCTGGTCCAGATGATGAAGAAACCTCCCTCTCCCGGCTGGAAGCAGGAGCCAGCGGTGCCTCCATAGCAACAGGATGATGAGGAGACGGGGCTTGCGCCGAGATCCGCTCCCTGATGGTGACTGCGGCGCCTGGGGTTCAGCCCCGGCCTCCTGCCTTCCACAAACCCCTTGTTTTCCTGCAGGCTGGCCACAGAACTGCTGCCGAAGGATGACAGAGCCAGCAGCACACGGACCCCCTCCCCCCCCCCCCCCCCCCCCCCCCCCCTGGGGAAACCACCCCCAAAATTTAACCACAAACCCCCCTGCCGGGCGGCCCGGTACGGGAGGTTGGGGGCAGAAATTA
>JAOEGS010001116.1:0-41635 GCA_025447755.1 Corythornis vintsioides | reverse complement strand
CATCCCATCCCTCTGGGAAAAGCACCTCCAAAGTTTAACCAACAGCCCCGTTAGCGGGACGCCGCGTTACGGTAGTTAGGGCTCAGAATTGATTTCCCCCGAATGCAGTCCCATCTGGAAGGCTTCACCATAAGGAACATAAACATATATATGTTGGGTTTTTTTTTTTTCTCCTTCCACTAATCCTTGCTGAAGTGGGAGCCTTTACTTAGAGCAGGTGTTCAGCTAAACCCCCCTCCACCCCTGGATCTCTGGCTCAACGTGAGTGGGAGCTGGTGGGGAGGGAAGATGTGATGGGCAGTTGGCTGCTGGTTCACCAACCAGATCCATTCTCTACACTGTAACCCAGCACACTCCCAGAGGGGCCATATACCATAGGTTGCAGCTGCAGCTGGGGAACTGATATTAAGTGCATGAAAAGACAGATTATTCCAGTGTTGGAAACCACATTCCTATGGCACACGGGCTAATTTGTCTGTATTCCCATGGTAGTAGCCAGAGCTCGTGTCTAGATGGCCTGGCTATTTCTGTGTGATGGAGACACCCCGCCCCTGGCTCCTGCATCACAGATTCACACAGATATTAGGGGCTGGAAGGGACCTAGAAGATCATCTCACCACTGCCCAGAGCCCTGGGGAGCCCCTTTTCTGCCTCCTTGCTGAGTATTTGCCATCCCACCCTGACACCAGCCATGGTTCAGAAACACAACCCAAGACGGACCCAAACCCAGGCGGTCTGAGTCACACCTTACACCTGGCACCTGGGCTAACCAGGGGGTTCAGCCACCCGTTTTGCACTGGTCCCAGTGCGAGCTACACTGGAGCTTGCAAGCTATGGCCAGATGGATGGTGGTGCCTCCTCTCTACCTGCAGTAATGCTAAACCAAGACAGTCTGGGGCTGGGGTTTTCAACCACCCTCCCATCCATGCTTCCTGAAGATGTCTGCTCCATGCACACCCATCCCAGTGGTGCAGGCAGCATGGGATGTGTGTGAGAAGGGAGTGAGCAGAGCTTCTGACTCTGCCTACAACTGCCTTCACCCCCTGCCTGACCAGACCCGAATGACGAATCACCCTGTGCCACCAAGAGCTTCTGGAAAGGCATCTCCCTGATGGTGTGTCAGACTTTGTGGCTGTGCCCCCAGCACTGGGATTCCAGCTCTGCAGGAGCAGGAGGAGCCCCTGAGATGCAGACGGTGCTGCTGCAACGTGCCCTGCTTTGCAGAGTCTGTACATGGCACAGGGTCCTCCCACACAGGCAGGGCAACCTTCTGAGCTGTGCATCCACCACCTTCCTCGCTTGTGCTGGTGGCACAAGAGTCTTGGTGCAGCAGCCTGGATCTGGCCAATGGAGGGCACTCTTGGACATACACACACACGCACACACACACACACACACACACACACACACACACACACACACACTCCATGGGGGAAAAAATCCAAACGATAACTACAGAAAGAACATCCTTCCCACTGCTGCCTGTAGGTCCTCTCCCAACACCCTCACCTTGACCTGCCTCCTCCAGCTCAGCCTGCCAGCTTGGATATGCTATTGTCCATGATTTACCTCCCTCTGCTTTTCCTTCTCCTGACCTTGGCACATGGCTGACATCCCAGCAGGGTGAAAACCACTCTCATCAAGCTAATCCTCCTTTCCCGGGGCTTCCCATTTCCCTGTAAGGAGTCCCCAGATATCAAATAAAATATCCCTTTTGCCAGAGGCAAAAAGCTGCTTGGCCCTGAAAGGGTCAGTCCCTTGGAACCCTGAGAACACCCTGGAAATTATTATCCTCTGTCCTTACTCCCTGGGAACTGCTAGGAGAAAAAAAAAAACCAAAACAAAACAAAACAGAAATCACTTGGAAATTCTTCTTTTTGCTACCAGGGTAAGTAAAGCTCAGTGGAAATGCCTGGGGAACCAGAGTGGCATCTGTGACTTGGCAGCACAGAGAGGAGTCAAAAAGGGCTCAGATGTGGCTGTTGTTTGGCTGCAGTGGCTCTGCTGGGCTGCAAGGAGAGGAGTTAGCCTTGGATGGCACCTTGAGAAGGATGGAGCTTGGACAGGGTCTGGAGCAGCCCCTTCTCCATAAAATCAGTGCTCAAAATCAGATTTTTCCTTGGTATTATTTTTAAATGATGCATTTCCTTTCTCTATCAGTATTTACTGGGCTCTGGCTCTTCCCAGCAACAGTTTATCTACAGTGATCTGTGCTTATTCTCTGTCAAAGCAGAACCCAGTGAAAACTAAGACCTCAAAGAGCAAAGGGATGAATGGTAGGTATTGCAGGACTGGGAAATCCTTTAGTTCTCACCCTAACTCCAGTGCACATCCAGTCTCTGGAGAGGCATTTCAGATGTGGACCACATCCTGGCTTCAGCTGGAGCTCCCTGGGACAGGATCTGGCCTGGTCTGATCCACCTTTGGACCACGTGCTGAGAGCTGAACTCAGACAAAACCCCTTTGGGAAGCAAAGCAGACAAGGGTCAGCTAGACAAGAGTCCAGCCCTGCTCCCCTCCTGCTGCTTCACTTGCCAAAAACATTTTCCCCCTCATGACCCAGCACATTTGCTCCACCACTGTAGAGACTGAGTCACTGCCCGTTGCCTTTATCCATCTCTCTCTCCTGAGTGCAGGGAAAGCCTCACTCTGACCTGCCTGGTGTGTTAATAAATCATATTAGCACACATCAGCATCCTTCATCCCAGATTTCTCTCAGCTCCAGTCTGGGAAGGTATCCACTTCCCCAGGAATGTCATGCACAGAGTAGGAAATACTTGGTCCTGCAACAGGGTCTGGCTTGTGGGGACAGAATCCTAGTCCCATTTTGATTTGCAAAGGAAGGAAGAGGGGATTTGGGGAGAGTTGAGGGGTGATGCATAGAAATGGATCATACTGGGGTGCCTCAAAAGGCTTTCCACCACAATGAGGAAGCTCCAAAGCCCCTGAGCCTTTGCTGAACCATCCCATCTCTGATCACCTAGCACTGGAGACACTTCCAGGATGAGCCAGAGGCCAGATTTTAATGCTGGCTTCAGGATTTGTGCATGGTCTTAATTTAGCATCTCTGCCAATCCATGCTTTGTTTTTTTCCTGCATGAAAAGATGGATGCAAGAAGCATCCTCTGCTTTCCTTTTTTTAGCCCATAGCTAAAATTCTCAGGCAGGGGTGAAGGCAGGGTCAGGATCAGTGTTTGGCTCTGCTTTTTTTTTTTTTTTTCAGTGAGTGGGATGAGGAGACAGCTGAGCAGAAAGACTGGACCCAGTAAAACTTCCATAGAGAAAAGCCCAGCAGACAAGAAGAGCCAGATGTGCTCCATCTGATTCCAGATGTGGCTGCCTGAGGGAAGGAGACCTAGGGCTCTGCAGTACCTTCTGTTGGGTCCAACACAGCCTCAGACAGATGTTGTGTGTTTCCTTGGTGTCTTTTAACCATCACTTCAGCCTGAGCTGCAGCAGTGCTCCTCCTCAGCTTTCTTCTGCATGGCTGTGGTGTTACTGCATGGCCTGCTGGGAGCACTGCCAGGGCTGGGAGCTTCTCAGGGACTGTGTGACAGGGATATGTTAGATGTGTAACAAAGCCAAGGAGCTGAGGGGGTTCTTCACAGAAGGCAGCTGATGGAGGTGATCACAGTGCTCCATCTTTCTCTGCCTCAGTTTCCCATTAGCAGTGCAGACAAACCTCAGTTTCGAGTGGTAACAGAGCCTGTTGTGAGCTTAGCCTGGTTGTTGCTCCACACTGTTCTCAGGCATTTCCTCACCCCCAAGGGAATGCACAGCTCTCCTGATCAGCTTTTCCCCCGTGCCAGCATCACCCCCACCCACCGAGTGCCCTAGCTGCCATCCATCCCCCTCGGTGGTACCACCCAAGGAGCAACATCCCCTGCTAGAAACACCCTAGATTCCACACCAGCTCATCCTGCTCCCCCTGCTGCCTCGTTTCTGCCTCTCAGTGCTCCACAATCAACCCTTTGGGAACTCCTTCCGTGGCTCCCACCCTGCTCCTGGGTGTGGGGGTTACACAAGAGGCTTTCTGAGGGCAAGGTCACCCGAAGGAGCATGGGGAAGCAGGCGGGGGCGAGAGCACTTCCATCAGCGCTGATGCCAGGCCCGGGATGTGATTGATTGGAAATGCAGCTGGAGGTTAAAAGCACTGGAGTTAGCTGGGGAGCTGAGTGGGAGCCCCCAGGGAGAGGAGATGTTGGTGGGGGGGCTGTGTGCACTGTGGCTCAGACAGGCACATGGCCAGAGCAATGGTTGGTTAACCCCAAACCCAGCTCTGCCCACGCACACGCCCGAGCTCCTCCTGACACTTCCTCTTGTGCACCCACTTGTGCATCCACTGTGTGCACCAGGGCTTGCTGGCCCCTGAGGCCAAAGCCTTCACGTGGCTCCTGCCCATGTGGCTAAACTGCCTGTGCCCCACGGCAGAACAGACTTGCCACAGTGCCCAGTGCTCTCCCTGAGCTGTGCCCAGGCATGGTCTGGGGTGGTGCTTGTTGGCTGGGGAGAAAACCTGACCAGGAAGAGTCCTGGGATGTGTAGGCAGTGATGGGAGAGAGATTCAGGCCATATGCTGGTCCTCTGGAGTTACAGCTGCACAGGTAGCTACAGAAAAGCTGGTGCCTTGCTCTGATCCTGCCCAGTCTGTCCAGTCCCCCTGGAGCTGAATACCAACTGGATTCAGCCCTTTGCCAGCCCCAAGGTGACCTGGAGCTGGACTAGACAAAGGAGATGAGCTCCCAAGTAGCTCTTTTTGAAACCACTTCCAGACTAGGATTTGCAGTCACTCAAGTCCCAGGGCTTCTTCCAGCACCAGGAAAGTAGATTCCTACTTTGCTGTCCTCCAGCTCATTACATGGCCAGGTATGACCAGCAACAGGGGATGACCACAGTGGATGACCAGCCCTGGATGCAAGGAAATGTTAACGTGTGCTCTTCAGACTCCTTTGATGGATTTGTGCTCTCTCTAAATGGCTGTGCCCCAGCTTCTTCATCTGTCAAACAACACTGGCCCCACCCCAGTGATGGGGACACATTTCCTAGGCAGCAGCAGGGAAAAGAAAGAAACACTACATATATAATACTACATATTACAGCCACTCTGAAGGTACACCATGCTGTTTTTGAATGTTGCATTCAATTCCCAACTGGACTGGGAATATCTCCCCTTCTGACAACAGGAATTCAGCTCATCATTTTAGGCACTCACTTTCCAATGCCCAGTGAGGATGTTTCTAAACTGCACACAGTAGGACCAGAAAATGGTTTTGCTCAGATTTGCAGTTTTTCTGTACCTTTCAGCAGCAGGAAGATGAGGATTCAGGCTGTGTTTACCAGAAACATCTGAAATACAGGTCCTCTCAGTGCAAACAGACCCATGACCATCCCCTGTCATCCTTTCACTCTCCATAGGATGGATGGCACAAGAGGAACTACAGGAGTGCTCTGGCTATGGGAGTGTTTCCAGCTGCTTTTACACAGCCTGAAATGAAGGGCTGTGGACTCTTCTGATACTACACTAACATGGGCAAACAGGGATTTCCCAGTGGCTTGGAGAGGGTAGAAATGATCTTGAGCAGAGAGGACCTTTATACTAAGCTGAGCACAGACCCTGAAGGTGGAGAGAATCAGGAACATTCCCAATCCCCTTTAAAGCCCCAAGTTTCAGTGGTTTGGGATTTAACCATGACCTTGGAGCAGCAGAAGCTTGAACTTACAAAAGGAAAGAATGATAAAGATGTGAATTTCTACAGCACCTTCTCTCCAAGGGCCTGGAGGGAGCTGGGGAGCAGCAGGGAGTGCAGCCTCGTGACGCAGAAAGCCACCCTCACTGGCCCACAGCCTGAACACAAACAAAAGGAAGCACTTTTTCACCCAGCTCATAATCCAATTGGGGACCTCATTGCCACAGGATGCTGTGAAGGCTAAAGGTATAAAAGAGTGCCAAAATGGATTAGAGAATTTGTGGAGGACAAGTCCATCAGTCCCTATTAACCACAGCAGTCTGGGTGCAACTGCTACTCTCAGAAGTATCAACTCTTCTTTGCCTTTCCTTCAGCCTTCCATTGTGCATCCAGATGCACTGGGGTGGCCCTGGGTTGGGGCAATCCCCAGTATCAGTACAGACTGGTGGGTGAATGGGCTGAAAGCAGCTCTGAAGAGAAGGACCTGGGGATACTTGGAGAATAAAAATTGGACATAACCCAGCAACGTGTGCCTGCAGCCCAGAAAGGCAACGGCATCCTGGGCTGCATCCAGAGCAGTGTGGCCAGCAGGTCAAGGGGATGATCCTGCCCCTCTATTCTACTCTCATGAGATCCCACCTGGAGCACTGCATCCATCTCTGGAGTCCTCAGCACAAGAAGGACATGGACCTGTTGGAGCAAGTCCAGAGGAGGGCCAAAAAAATGGTCAGAGAGCTGGAACATCTCTCCTATGAAGACATGCTGAGAGCTGGGGTTGTTCAGCCTGGAGAAGGCTCTGGGGAGATGAACTGCAGTCTTTCAGTGCATAAAGGGGACTCATAAGAAAAATTGAGAGACTTTTTAGCAGGGTAAAAGGGGTTAAGAGTTTTAAACTGCAGGAGGGTAGGTTTAGACTGGATATGAAGTTTTTTATGATGAGGGTGGTGAGTCACTGCACCAAGTTGCCCAAAGAAATTGCAGACGCCCCATCCCTGAAGATGTTCAAGGTCAGAGGCTGGATGAGCTCCCTGATCTACTGGAAGACATCCCTGCCCAGGTCAGGAGGGAGGTGAAATAGATGATCTCTAAAGGTCCCTTTCAACTCAAACTGCCCTATGATTCTGGGATTCCACAATTCTGTCACCTTTGGTCCTTCCCCAGAAAACCATTCTTGTGTTTATTAGAGGTGCAGGAATATTAGCAACCCCCCCTAAGCCACAAGCCATACATCCATCCTGCTCCACAAAACACCTCCAGAGGCTGGCACTAATCAGGCACTAAGCACAGTGTCACAAGTCACCTCCACCTTGCTGAACTCCCCAGTCCCTGTCCTGCTGATCAGTTTGTGACACCCTGCACGGTGCCACTGCACCTGGGACAGCAGAGACTGGGCCAGTCAGCTGCCCCCAGCTAAACCTCTCTGGAGCATGGTGTCCACACCCATGCAGAGCTGCACCCGAGCTCATCGTGCTGGGCAGCAAACAGGGCCTACCTGTTCTCTTCACTGGAGACCTCCCCCTTCTTCCTGGAGATTCCTCAGGGCAGAGGCTGCCTCGTAGGCTCCCCTGTGTCAAATCCTAAGTGGATCCAGGCTGGCAGGAGGATGCAACCATAGCACGGGCACTAACGGGCAGGGTTATTCCTCACATCTCTCAGCCTCCCAAGCAGCTCAGGATTTGCATACACCAGACAGATGTCTGCTTTTCCCCTTTCCACTCCTCTCTCCAGGAACCCTTGAGCTATGTGACACGGGAGAGGAGATGGCTTATTGGTGAGGGGCAAGCACGAGGGTTATTGGTAAGCAAAAGACTCTTGCCACTTTCTCAGGGTCTGTTTAATCACAGGAGATGATGGAGGACGTTATGGAGTGATTTGTGCAGCAGGGAGAACGTGCTGCTTTGGGGATGGGGTTAGTTAGCTGTCTGTGTGCAGCCTTGATGAAGATGAAGGATTGAAGAAGGATGGTTTATATTTATTCTGAGACGGGCTCGAGTGATGCTTCATCACAGGGCTGACAGCAGAGTCTGTGATTTTCAAATGCTTTTTCATTGGTATGGGCTTTCACTTCCAGCTCGAAGGACAGACAGACAGGAGGGAAGAGAAGAGCTGGGGGGGAGCTGGAGCTCTGCAGACAAAAAGGCTGTATTTAGGTTTCTACCCAAGACCTAAGAGGGGACCTCAGCTACACAGCCATGTGCAGGCAATTCTTCTGCTTCCCATTTCCTTCAGAGAAAGATTTGGAGACTGTTCATCCTGCTTCCAGCCCAGCACTGCTTAGAGAAACCTCAGCATAAGGAGTACACAGAGACCCAGGTGTTCCCCAGCAGCCCTGCTATGACCAACCACATGTGCAGCCCAGGAACCAGCCTCCATGGGCCAGGACATGCAGGAGGGCCAAGCAATCCTTCTAGGAAGGTGCCAGGAGATGAAGATCATCAAAGGGAGGGCTGACCTATCACAGTGGGGCATGGTGGATGCCCTCAGTCTCCCTGGACAATACCTGGGGGGCCTGCAGCCACCTCCACACCGAGTGGCAGGCTGCAATCCAGCACAGTCTGGTTGCCAACGAAAGCCCCCACCCCGTGCGAGACACAATGAGCAGATGGCCCTCCTTTTGTTCCTGAAGAACAGAAATTCAGATGCCAACTAAATGCTAATTTGCCCTTTTGCTGTCTGTCTCCACAGGCTATGTCTATCCTAGCAAAGGGGCTGGTCTTTGGCTCTGGGACCAAGCATGGCACAGCTTGTAGCCACACACTTCTGAACTGGGCTGGCCTCAACTCACAGACCTGTGAGAGACAGTCCCTTGGCTCAGTCATCCACCAGACTGTGCCCTGGCACCACCTCGGGCCAGAACTGCACCAGGGAGTGTGCAGGTAATTGAACAGTCTGGATGATCACAGGACCACACTCGTGTCTGCGTTCAGCCCCTCACTGGTTTATGAGAACAGACACAGCCTGCAAGGGAGAGGATGGACATTACCAGCAGCTTTGTCCTCTTGGGTTTCACTGGAAGAACTGAAGGGTTGTGGAGATCTTCCCATGGAGAGCAAATCCAAGGTACCACCTATTGGTTCAGGTGAAGCCACATCAGCGGGGAACCTGTCTCTGTCTTACCCAGCACAGAAATCAGTGTGAACCTTGCCAGCCCCACGGCTGGTTAGAGCACTTCCCTCCCCACCCAGCACCACTCACCCCACCAAACCAACCAGCTGAAGCCCCATTTTTGTCAGGGCTGCCTACTGGCACCTGACACAGGGCTGGTAAATGTGGGTGGGATGAGCTGACCCTCTCCAGGAGAGCAGGAGCAGAGTGTTTGCTGCTGGTGCTGTTCAGGAGAACTGGATTGCTGAGCTTCCCTCTCCCTCCTTCCCTTCTCCTCTGCCTTGCGAAGAGCGACAGCGTGGGGCTGAATTGCCTGACTGTGTGCTCCTCTTTCCCCCACCACGCCGCACCAACAGCAGGCTTGGGGGATGGAAGAGGAGCCCAGCTGCTTCTTGTGGGCTGTTCTCTCCACCCACCAGGCACTTTAAATCAGACACAAATTAACACCAACTCCTGGCATCCTTTATTAACTGGATTGGCTCCGTGTTCGTTTGCTTTGCTTCTGTCTTCTATTTTAATATTTCTTTTTATTTTTTTCCCCCTCAAGCCCACCTTCCTGAAGAGCACACCTAACAATAACAGCAATCCACTGGAGAGCAGGGATGATCATCTCTGGTCCCTCAATCTTTGAAACACGCCCCATGCTCCTGAAGGGGACAGCAGTCCTTTGAATGTCTCATGTTCCAGCAAACTTTTCCATCCATACTGCTCTCTAAGCACTGTTCAAGGAGAAACCCTGTGCACATGGTCACAACCAAGATGAAATGTAGCCACCTTTGGGGTACAGTGCATGGGGCACATCATCTGATAAGAAAGTTAGGAAAAATCATCTCCTAGCATTGGAAATTGAGGTAGATAAAGTTTAACTATAGAACTTGGGACACAGTGGAGGCAAAAACTTGGCTCCTGTGAACAGGTGAAACTGCCTGAGGACAGGTGAAGACTGTCTCCAGAGGCTCCACAGCAACTTCAACACAGGGAGGTGTTCCCACACCCTGAGAAAGTTGGTACCAATGAGGTCACTGACCCTTGTCATGATAGGGCACCATGACCAGAGTCTAAAGAAAAGCCATTACTGGTGGAAACACAACACACCTTCATGACTTGGCCTTAGAGATCCAAGAAACAAAGTACTAAGAAAGGGCTGACATGACTGGACCTTCAGGAGCAAAGATGAGGATGGTATCCACTCACTCACCTCCTTTGCTACTCCCAGCTTTGAGAGACTGGGACAATGGACCATCCTTCAAAGCCTGCTCTCTACTAAGCCTTCCCAGCTTTGCAAATCCTCTGATCTTTGTGTGCCCTGCCCCTGCTATACCCCCAGCTTGTCAGCCCCCATCACCAATATGCCTGATGGAGGCAAGATGTAAGGAGCAACATATGGGATTCCTGCTGGAAGGACTAGGGAATCACCCTGCTCCTCTCCACTAGCCCTGTGGCCACGTTGGTCAAGCCACTCCATCCAACAGGCACCCCGGGCAGCCCTCGGCCCCGCCGCCCATTTCTGTCTCTGCAACACTCGTTTCTTAGCAACTCTGTTTGCTTTTAGCAAAACCAAAGTGTCTCTGCCTGTGGCATGCTATTCTGAGCTGAAACAGAGCTGTTCCAGGCCCCTGCCAGTCAGAGGGACCCTGGTGGAAACGGCCCTGCCACCCACTCCCTCCTGACAGCACCGGCTGAAATTCTTTGTTGCCCTGACGCTCCGCCTGCCGCAGGGAAAGCACCGAGAGCACTGAGATCCTGGCACCGAGCTAATGCCACCCCATTGCTCTGCTGGACTCCTCTCTGTTCTGGGATCCTGAAGCATGTTGCATAACTCAGGTAATAAAGGTGAAAGCCAGTGGCAAATTTCAGAGCAGAGCGAAGTTTCAGAGAGAAAAAAGAGTTGTGCGAACCCCGGGAGCTTCACTGGAAACATCTCTGGACCTGCAGACCTTGATTGACTCTGGACCTTCCAACCTTGACTGAATCTGGCTCTACAGGAATCTTTCCCAGCACATCCAGCTGATGAGAAAGGCTGTTGAACTTGGACCAAAGAGCCTGGCGACCTTGTGAAGAGGTTCAGCAGCAGCAATTTCCAGCGCTGACCACAGCTGGATGGCAGGAACACCAAGGTCACTGTGTCCATATTGTGCATTTGTTTCTTTTCATTGATAACAGTGGCAGTTTGATTCCCACCAAACAATACAAAGCCAATCTCTGCTAAGAGAACATTGGATTGACTGGTCAGCAGTATTCACAACCTCCCTGGACAGCAAATCTTATGCTCCTTGATTTACTAGTAAGGATAAGCACACAAAAACTCATGTAAAACAGCATCAGCACCTCTTAGGATTATGATTTAGGATTTCTGATTGATTGGAAACTAATACCAATTAAAAGCCAAGCAGGCAGAAATGCTGCCTCACTTACAGGCTCAGGAAGGAGCTGGATGAAATAAGAGCCCAGAAAAAAAAAAAAGCAAATGGGAAAAGTGCCTCAGCCCTCTGTCTAAAGGCATTTAACATCACAGCAGGGGAGGCAGATGAATAGAAAGTGGGATTTTTACAAGGAGAAGATCAGCTGTGCTTGAAACATAACTACAGACACCATCCCTTCCACCCATCACATCATTATACTGCATTCACAGCTACACAACTCACCTTGAACGTACCCTACACCTCTGAACTGTTCAGAGTGTTTAGGATGGGAAAGATATCTCACCTCACCAACTCAGCTCCCTCCTGGCAGAAGGCTCCCTCACTAATCTTCCCCACCTCTCCATGCCCGTGGGAACAGCTGATACCCTGGGGTATACTTTGCAGCATTTTATCCACTTTGCAAGTGACTCAAATAATGATTTTCTGTATGAATCTAAAAATCTCAAAAACCAGGGAAGATGAAGGAAAAAAAAAAAAAAAAGCCAGCAAACCCCCTTGAATTTTAAAGCTCTGTAACTGGCAAAATTACAGATGCAGGATGTGAGAAGAGGAAAAAGGGTGACATGAAGATGCTTGGCAACTCCAGAGTTAATATCCTGAGGCCTGTGTCTCAGGAGGCCTCTGGTAATCAGCTGAGTTAGAGATTGGACTCAGGCAGTGTGGGAACCTACTTGGACAGTTTGTAGCCATTTTCTTTGGAAAGAAGTACCATCCGTTTTTGGTTATAGATCCAAAGTTATTCACTGAATCCAAGAAGCCTCACTGACGTCAGTGGGGCCAGGAATCCATCTCTTTATTCCGAGTTCAATGCCCACATATTGTTTTCATGCAGCTGTAAAGGCCTCTTTTATGCATCTTCTTGATTTTTCTCTCGCTCATTCATTCTGATTCATCCTCCTCTGCTTGGAGCTCCTTGAATATCCTCTAAGAAGCCCACACACTCAGACACATTCTTGCCCAAGCCTACATCACAGTATATTTGTCCAACTAATTTTTACATGAAATGAAGTTCCTGATTTGCAAAATTGCCAAGAGCAATTGTTTTGGTGAATCATAAATACTGCAGAAAGTAAATGTTGGCTCAGGTTGTTTGTTTCTGCCTTTGGCAGAGCAAGCCATAAGAGTACTTGCATTCCTCAAGAAACCAGGATTTCAGTTCAGTAAATAAACTATAATGGCAGTGGCTATTCATTAGGAGACCACTTTTTGCCCTGAGAAAAGCCCACAGATCTGCAAACCTGTCTGCAATGTGATTGGGAAAGACTGGTCCAAACTCAGCCTCTTTGGCATTGGTTTGGTGAGGCATCTGAAGAGTTGCATAGATCAAAGGGTCTGGACTCCACTGGGCAGTGACCCAGATCTTGGAGAGCAAACCTTGTTTGGGGCAGCAGTATCTCCAGCTCAGTCTCTCCTGTCTGAGATGAAGGACTAATGTGAGCATCTGATGTATCTAGATGGTGGTAATCACCTCCTCACTCTGGGAGGTGAATCTGTAGCACGTCATGACCTTCTCCCTGCCAGGAATCTCCACAGAAGCAGCAGGGGTGGTGAATGAGATATCTGCTTGCATCTCTACCTCTGGTCAGCAGCCTCACCTCACCTGCAAACCACCTTCTCCAGGCTAGGGATGGCCCAGTAGAGGATGCAGGAATTTCCCACAGACAGCAAGAAAAGAAGATAGATTGTGTCACTAGAACCTGTGTGTCGGGCTCCAACACAGAACGATGCTGTGCATTTTACCTGGAGACTTTCTAAGCAAAAGTGCACAAGTTGCCCAAGACTTGAGAAAATGGGAGTTTCCAATCTGGTGATGTAATGCCACTAGGTGTTGATGTTTAAGATGTAGGCTGGATCACCTGGAAGATGCTCAGAAATGGTTCTGTTGAACTATCCCTAGTGACAGAGGTGCAATCTAAGCTGGCCACTCCATGCTCCCTGAGCTGCCCTCAGAAGAAAACAGGTGTCTGCAGCAAGGCATGAATCTGGACAAACCACTGCATTCCAGAGATCTCAGTGCCTCAGTTAAGTCCTGCACCAGCAAATAAACTTCCACTGGAGCATCTGTAAAGCACTACTGGCCCCATGTCTTTGGGAGGAGGCATAAGTTTCCATGGACAAATCCATCAGCAGCACTGATTAATTTGTTCTCACTGAACAGCAGTCCAGTGAGAACAGTTCATGGGAAGACAGAAACTGGGCCCCAAAGAGGCATCCAGACCCCACACCAGAACCGTGTACCAAAAGTCTTGTGGTTGAGCCAGAGTCCTCTACTAGAGCTCACCCTGGGTCTGCTCCCCAGTACCAGTGGAAGATCACCATCTTCTTAAGCAGATACCAATTAAAAGGGTCTATAAGTTGTACTTTAATACAAATAATGTGTAAAGATAGCACCATCATATTTCATAACATGGTGACTGTAATTCCACTCTTGTTAAAGAGCAATTGCAGTGTAATTATGATAAGTGTGTTCTCTGACACACTTTAATACCACAAATACAAATGTAATATAATTATGCCCCATTACAATATGTATTAGTATTGCAACACAATTTCACAATAATGTAATAATGTAATTGGTAATTATAGGCTGTGTTACATGTATTAGTATTTTACATATGTGCACACACATGCACACGCCCTCCTGGGTCTTGCAGAATAAACGACTGAATGATTCACAGTGTGGCTGGGAATAAATACTGTAAATGTCACTGCAATGCTGTATATTCAGCTCAGGTAGCACAGGGACACAGAGAGCTAACACAAACCATTCACTCATGCACCTAATGTTCTTATTATATCAGCAGAAATAATTATTGATTGAGAAAAAAAAAACCCCAAACCAACACAACCCAGCGTGTAATTACATTTTAATTGCAATATAATTCCACTGTAATTACACTTTTTCTATTATTTGGCTGGGCCAATAACAATCAGATTAGTGAGGCAATGTTCTCATCATTTTAAAAGATTGTATTATTGTGTAATATTGCACAACCTCCCAAGAGAAGAGGATTCACCATTGATCAATTATTTCTACCTAAATCTAGATTAGTGTTGGAAAATTAACTCTAGAGCAACAATGCTGAGTAGCCCTCCCAAACTCCTCATGTCTCTTATCCTCAAATCACTGGCATTGAATAATCTGAAAAAAAAGACTGAATGGAAAGATGTGGTGCCAATAGATGGGTCCTTACCCCTAGTTTAACATCTTCTGTCAGCTTCTGAGGAGGCCTCTTTCTACCCTGTTTGAAAAAGCTGGAGTGTTCGGAGTGGAAAAGGAACATTGTTCTGTATCATTCTGCATTGCCTCCCCAAAACCACACTCAGCTCAGGACTGCTGCCTACCTAGAGAGCATGAGAAAGGTTAATCATGCTGCTCTCCCCTTATTTGAGATACAAGGCCAAGAGCAACCCTGGATGTCTCTGAATCAAGTGAGAATGGAAGGAGTTGCTGCATAGAAGCTCTGAAGAGAGTTGTTATTTGTCTCAGAAACAAGACAGGGTTGGGACCTCGCAGATGACGACAAAGATCTCATCATCAGTCTCCAAGCATTTTGGAGTTTAAAGCACTGGGATGAACAATTAGTATCCTCCCTTCCTTCATTTCCCCTCTTATTTCCTATTCATTAAAAAAACTTAATAAAAAATCAAACTCAATGAAAAAGTTGGGAAAGGAATGAAATCCTGTGTGCCTCCAGGATACTCCAGACGATACGGTAGCTATGGCAACAAGCAGTTCAAGAGAACTCCTTTACCTTTGATTTTTCTTTTTTTGTCTTAATGTTTACATGAAATAATGGAATTTTTGTTCCCAGTCCATCTCCTGTATAGGCCGGTGATTACTGGTGAGAACAGTTTGTACAGTTTCTCACAGTTTGTTCTCCCTCTTGTGCATTGCTTGTATGACCCAGTCCCAGTTGAAATCTGGTAAAACATGAAGTTTTCGTGGACCTTTATTACAACCCCCAGCATAAAACAGCAGGAGAGAAGGTTGGAAGGTGGGCTGGAGACTGATGGAGCAACAGGTAACAGTCAAACACTGGGGCTCACTGCCAAGACCAAATATCCTGATAAACCTCAGGAGGGGCTACACAGATTCCCAGGGCACAACCCATCTGTGGTTACAAAACATGTTTGTTCAGACCCAGTTTCCAGCTCAGAAAATAAAAAATAGAAGAAACCCTGAATTCAGTGACTGCTGGAAGGGGAGTATGCATCAAAAATGGGATTTCTTTATGCTTGCTTTATTGCCCTCATAAGCATCTGCTGCTGGCACTAGCTCCACAGGCCACTGGTCTCAACCAGCATGGGTCTTTAGGAGGTTTTTTTGCTCAAAGTCCCACAACCTTCAGCCTTCTGATCTGTCCAGGTGGCAGCCATGGTGCAGTGTGAGAGGTGAGGACAAGTGTCTCTCAGTCTGGAGCCACTGAGCTGTGTCTCCAGAGCTGGGGATGGCTTGTGAATTCTCAGAGCATTGAGGGAAAGCTGACCCAGCAGGGTGGCCAGGGAATGGCCCCAAGCCTGCCACTGCAGAGCCATTCAAGCCTGGAGTCCTGCTTGGATTTCTTTCTGAAAAATGAGCCAATTTCAGGCCAAGTCTCAAAGCAAAAGTTTATGTTGGTGAGGCCATGACCCACAGACAGCAGATACACCCAGATCCTCCAGAAAAAAAAAGGGTTCCTCTTGGCTACAAGGAATAAATCCAGGGAAAGAACTGGAGGCAAGTTGTTCTGTTCTGTGGGTTGGTTTGTGATTGGTTGGGTTTGGGGTTTTTTTCTGGCCAGCACTGATGGGAAGCCTGGCTTCTGCTGCTTTGATTTTGGCTCTCCCTCACCTTGCCCAGAAGAAGCACTGTGGACAGACAAAGCAGAAGAGCCCTTAACCTGCCTTCAGCTCTAGCTCTGCCTTCTCTCCTGGAGCATGCAGGCAGGCTGCAGCAGCTGCAAGAGAGGGGCCAAGTGTTTTCATGCTTCTCCCCAGAGCCAGGAGACTGTGGCAGAGTCAGGCTCTGTGCTAGGGCTTGGGCTTGCAACCAGAGCTGACACTGCATTGCAGCACCAGGGAAAGTGGGGAGGGAGGAAAGCTGCTGTGCAACCTGCAGGGAGAGCAGCACAGGCAGAATCCTGCCCATCTGGGGTGGGAATCCTTGTCAAAGAGGGCTCCAGTCCCATGGCACCTCAGCACAAAAAGGCACAGAGAGAATCCCAGCACTGACATGTGAAAAACACAAAAGAAATAAAACAAAACTCCCGAAGGTGTAAAGCACAAGCCTAGCTGAGCTGGCAGTTCTCCTCCTTCCCCAGCCACTGCTGCCTGTCTAGCTCATTAGTTTATTGAGTGCTCTGGGATACTCAGAGTGTGAGACTGTGCTCCCAGAAAACACACCACTCCTACAGTCAGCTCCATCCTTGTTCCATAGGAAGCAGATCAAGCTTATTCCAAAGAAAACCCTTCCAGAACCACTAAGCAGACAGGGCATGGCATTATGCTAAATTGCTGCTTCAATAAATTATCAGCTAAGAAGGGTCTGGATCCTTTAATACTCTGAGTTTCAGGGCTGTGGAAGCCTCTGGGTGTATCCAGATAAATGCAGTTACACAGATACACCCTGGGCTGTTGTCAGAGGATCCACTGATAGCAAGGAATGGCACAAATAAAGCTCTAAGTCGAAGTTGATAGTTACTGACCCATCCCAGGGAGGAAAAAAAAGGACACATTTTTAGGGGCACAGTAGCTAAAGAAGGGGGACTCCTACATGTCAACAGCCCTAAAACTAGATTTATGTGAAAGATCATCAGCAAAGGATGATATTTATACTGTCAGGTCATGGAATGTACTGAAAGCAATCTGCAGAGGGGAATCAAAGACTGGCTGGTGGGAGAAAGGAAATTCATCAGGACTGCAGATAGAAACTACAGAAAATGTCAGGAGACAGCTTCCATCTCTGAGAGGGAAAAGTCATTTAGTTGAATTAGGAAGAACAGTTGGAGAATAGGTCCACTATGAAATATCAATGGGACTTCTTTCCCCTCAAAGCCATGAGCCTTACTGAATGCCTTGAGTAGCCCCTCTGAAGGGAACAAGGATTTTTCCCAGTGTGTGTGCAGTCAGTGTCAGAAATCAGAGCAGGGCTGATTCCCAAAGGAGAGACCTCAGCTCCTCCTGATGGCCAGACCCTTCCGAGTGTCCTGACGCTTCTGTTACTGACACATCCCTGAATCCCTGGTGCCATTAAAAGCTGCCTGGTGGGAGTCTGTGAGATACATTCCTCCTTATTTAAAGGAGGGGCAAGAAATCAGTTAAAAACCTCAAGGGTACAGTGACTGGCTACAACATCCAGCACAGAGTTCACCCAGCCCTCACCCTGTCCCCAGCCTTTCAAGACGTCCAGCCTGTCTGGTTAGTGAAGTGTCAGACCCTGGCTTTTACTGTTACATCTGCAAATATTCAAGCAAGGCAGACTAAGGAAAGAGAGAAGGGAGGGTGACAGTGAACCCTGAATATCAAGTTGAAGTAAAAGAACATCACCTGCCCAAAGATCAGCCCCACTTCTCTTCCTCCCACCACAGCTACCAATGGGCCCCGACTCACTGCTGACTGATGAACACGGAGAGATCCCAGCCCCCAGCAGCTCCTTCCAGGGAGGTTCCCTGCTTTGCTCTGCACAGCCTCTAATCAGATAGGAAGCTTTTTTTGGGATGCATTAGCACAAATGATGCTCTGCAGAAAGGAACTGTGTGGCAGAGTCTGCTGCATGCGGACAGAAGTCCTCGCTCCCTCCCTAGCTCTGGTTACTATTATTGTTATTATTACTATTATTATGGATTTCATAATAACATGACTGGAAGGGTCACAATTTGTCTGGGAGACACAAACTCTAAAAATGATGTATTCTCCCTCTCCATGTTTCCCTTGACAGCAGTAGGATGTTGACATGATTGACTTCCTAGGGAGGTGGGGAGCAGGGGGTGGGCAGTGAATCCAATATGACACCAGAATTGAATTCCCAGATCTTGAGCTGTAACAGAATTTGCCATCAGTAGTGTTTGTAGAAAGAAGCAGTGCTGGCACTTTTGCTTAACACTGGAGCTTGTGTGAATTCTGTTTATTTTTCCTTGTTGTCCAGCTTCTTCCAGCTTTACAAAAAAAAAAAATGGAGTTGCTTTTGCAGTGCTGGAAAGATGCAGGTTTTTCTTCTGGGAGAACCTATTTACAGCAAGATCTGCTTTCCTGGGAAAGCTGAGATGGAACAACACAACTTCTCTGTGGCCTGGAGATGTGCCATGCTGGGAAACTGGCCCGGGGGAATTTGGAATGAAAAATGGAGAGTTTCATTTCTAGAAGACTGGCTGGATTCCTCTTGGGACCAATGAGGAAAAAAATAAAATAAAAGGAAATTTCTGTTTGGATCAATCATGAGAAAAGGAAATCTCCTTTTCATGGCTCCCTGATGGATTTTGTGGTCCTTCCTAAATTTCTGACCAAGGTAGTGCTCACACTTCAGAAACTCCAAGGCAAACAAGAACCAACAACCCATCAACCCCACTGCTGATGCTCTTCACTGAACCCCAGAGACTTCAGTGCCACCCCAGATCTGGTCTGAGAGACACTGCTGAGAAAGGATGGATGGAGTCCAGCTCCTTTTCATTTCCACTTTTAATCTCCACAGCTTTCAGTCCCACACCTTTTGCAGGCATGAAAAAGATCTTCTGCTGGCATAAACCAGCAAAATGCTGACGTATCAAGCAAGCAACTTCATTTCAAACCAGCTCATTATTTTTTAACAAGGGAGCAGAGAAAGTTTCCTCTCCTACAGCAAGGCAATGTCTCTCTTTGGCAATTCAAGGAAGGAAACAAAAAAAAAATAACACACCCCAGCATCCCAGATAGCTCTTGATCCCTGCAAAAGAAACAGCCTGGCTTGATGCTCACACACCACCAGTGAACCAAGCAAACAGTGCTCTGGAGAGTCCTGCCTCACACCCTCTGGGATTGAACTGCAATGATTGCTCACTGCAATAATACTAAAAAGGATCTGGTCATTTTCCAACAGCTAATGACAAGTTTGTTAGTTAATGGCCCAGATCAAAGCCAAGGGCGATTAATGATCTAACAAACCAGTCGATAAACTGGTGATGAAGACCAATTATAATCAGCAGCCCCCACCAAAGAATCACTTCTATTAGTCTTCTCTTCCCTCCCCTCTGTAGGGTTCAGGACAAGCAAGGGGCTATTTCAGGAAATTGTTTGCTCCCTGGAAATCAATAACCAATCAACACCTGGAGTTTATTCAGAAAAAAATGCATATGCCAGAAAACAAACCTGCTAAGAAACATTCTACCTGGAAAATAAATGAACCCAACATGTAATGTGATTTGCCTGAGACTCAGCTTTTCAACAGCTCGTTCAAGGGGATTCTTCTTTTTTCTTTGTTTAAAAGTCTTGTCAAAAAATGTATAGTGCTGGGGAAAAGCACATTTCAGTGGCAATCCATTTCCTGAGGTGCAATACTGACTGAATGACCAAAGTGAGCTGCTCTGCTGTCACAGCAAAAAGGCCTGTCTGCAAGAAGCATGTTATTTTAGGAACTACAGAGTTTACAACAAACTTCCTAGGTCTTTGAACAACCCAGGGTTGGAAGAGGAGTATTGGATCATAGACAGCATAGCAAGAGACCTACTCCATCTTCTTCCTGAGGTATTTCACCTTGCAGAATGCATCCTTAAGCCGTGACCTTCCATTCTGCTTTTAGAAGCCTCCCCAGCAGCCCAGTGTATCATTACCCATCTCTCTAGGAAAAGCTCTGCCATGGCTAATTTAGACATCTCACAATCTAAGCCAATGATTTTTTTGTCCTACAGATTCAGACACCTACTTTATTTCCTTTCTTTGTCACAGTTCCTCCTGCACCCCCACACCAGGCAAATCAGTCTCATGTCTCCCTTTATTGTACTTTTCTGTAGTCTGAAAATCTATTTCTCACTCTCTTTCATTGTTCTTCACATCAGCAGTGTCCTAATATAAACTTTGAACTCACCAGCTCATAAAAAAGTCCTTACCAGAAAAGCCTAATACTCTGTTTCCAGCTGTGCCAACAGGAGACACTATTTAGGGAGAACACATATTTTTGGCCCATCTCTACTATTCAGAATCTAGAACTGCTGATTCACAGGCATTAGAGGAGACTCTGCCACATTATCTTTTTCAGTATCCACCTGGTTTCAACACTGACCAGCTCCTTCAGAAAGCACCAGTGGGCACCATTCTTCTGCAATCTGCACTGATGGAATCAGCTCTACAGACTGGAGTTTGGGGAACCACTGGAGCCAAGAAGCAAAGCTCTTCTACCCCCCTTACCCATTCAACCAGTTGTATGGCACTTACTCAAAGGATTTTTTTTTCCTACTCCTTTTTCTTTCTAGAAATAGATGCTAGAGTGGATAGTAATCCCTTCCCAGTACAGAAAAAATGCAGATGGTAATACAGAAAAAGGGAACTGGGTGGTATGAGCAGGTGATAGTTTAGAGGTCAATAAGCAGAGATAAAAGGCTGTTAAAATGTGTGTATGTGAAGTAGGAGTGGGGTAAAATAAATTCTTCCACAGGAAACAACTGCAGCAGATGTCCCCTTGTCCCAGGATGAGATACCTGAGTTCTGCTAAGGCACCAATGTGATCTCCCTGCTCAATGTATGAATGACTTGAGCTCCAACTATGAGCACATGCACAAGATTTACTATTGAACAGTAACCCTTCTGGAGGTGCAGAGAGAGGAAGAGTGATAGAAGAATGTAGCCTTCTAAAGCCACCAGCGAATGACAGCAGCATCCTAAAGGTGACTGAGCTCACCCAAGAGGGGCATCACTTTGGCATTACAAGCAGATGATGGTTTCAAGGTCTGGTTTGGATTTCAGGCCCAGTTCTGCCACCTGCCTCTGTCTTTGGGGGCAGCAGTGGCTACAGTGCACTGGTGCAGTCTGCACTGATGGCACCAGCCCAGCCTAGCTCTGACTGCTTGAACTGCACTGGTGTAAATCATCTCTTATCCCCCCACGACAATGTGAGTCACTGATCCTGGCACTTGGCTGTCTTGGCAGGTCTCCCAGAATTCGTTGCATGGCTCTCAGCAGTCAGGGGATGCTTTCAATGGGATTTGTGGGTAGAGGTATATTGACTTCTTTATGCCTTGGTCTCCTCATCAGTGGAACAAAGCTAATAACCCTTACCCACTCTTTCAAATAAGAAAAGAAAACCTTCATCAAAAAACTTAGCCAACTGTGGTGCATGTAATGCTTTGTGATCCTGTGGTGAAGAGGACTCTAGGAGAAAAAAGTCGAGTTATTATAAATAGTCTGAGAAGTTTTCCTCCCCATACTGTCCATCAGTTCATGCTGACTTAATCTCTCCACTCATCACAGCATCTGCTTGTCCAGAATTCACCCTGAGGATAGGAAGCCCAATTCACATTCCACGTGTAACCTGCAAGGTGAGGCAGTGATCTGATTGACCAGCTGGAGCTGCTAAGAGGATATTGCCTTGTTTCCTTTTTGAAATGCCAAGCTGTCCTCCTAAGACTGTCCCTCCTTGTCTTACTCCTGTGCTCCCCAACAATCAGTTTCACTTCATTCTCTCATCTCCTTCCAGCGATTTACCTTTAGAACACAGCAGCTACTGCTGCTGCCAAACTTTGTAATGGCCAAGTTTCCCCCCTACACACACTCTATCTAATCTTTATTAATTAACTAGTTAATAACCACCAATTATTCTGTAAATAAATGAGCAGCTGATCTGCCTCTGTGTGGTGCCTTCCTCCTGCCAAGCGGCACGGCACCAAATTCAACAGCTCATGGTCTTTGCAACAGATATTTTGGTAGAAGAAAATTTGTACCCTGGGATGAACTTTTTGCTGTTGCCCAGGAACGACCCGTTTTGAATGCTCTGGGTACAAGGGAATGGTATTAGAATTAGATTAGGAGGGTATTAGATTGTCTCCTGAGCTTCATTTCTTAGGTTGATTTCTATCACAACAGAGCTTTTCCCTTGCCCAGGTACCTTCCTAAGACAGCAGCTGTTGGAGTCGTCCTGCAGAACTGCTGTGATCCATGCTAGGCCACCAAAGCTGGGATGGGCAGCCACCAGCCTTTCTGGTTTGGACACATGCAGACCCAGCTGGCCAAAAATGAGTCATCTCTACAAGCAGAAACAGAGTGGCTAAGGAATTGTGAATGGGATGGGTATTTCTCTTCAAAGCAAGCTAAAGGACTTGAAATAGTGTTGAAAGATCAGGGCCCATTCTTGATTCCCAGGTTTGTGATTTTCTGGGTGCTCTCAGCTAAGTCACTTAGTTCTGTACCCTGTCTGTCTATTAGAAATTGCACAGTGGTAACAAAACTGGATTCATGGTGGTCAACACAGGCAGGGAGCAACTTTACAGAGGAGAGTGCAGATAGGAGAGTTGAGGTGGGTACATAGCTGATATGGGCTCCAGATGAGCCAACGTTTGATCCTGGTCACCAAGACATGGCTCAACCTCTTGGACACATGGCTGAGGCTCTGCCTATTCTGCAGAGACAGGAGGTGCTCCCCAATCTCAGCTTTGGATACTGTTCCCTGTGACTCACCAGCAAAATGACTATTGCTTTCAGTGATAGATCAGTCCTGTTCTGTCCAGGACGTCAGTCCTCCCCCAACAGACCCCTGAAATTAATAGCAAAATTCTCATTGATTTTAGAAGAGAACACGTCAGGGCATTAATATCTTGCTCTCCCTCTCCAGAAGGAACCATTTACTCCTCTCTCTCTGGAACTGTTGGAGAAATTTTTCACCACTGCACTGATGGAAGAAACGACTCTCCTTAATAGAAGGAGATGGAAAAAATATGAGGTCATTTGGTCACAAATGAAAAACTTGCCTACTCTAGTAGTTTAATGCTGAGTTTGCCTGGTCCCTTCTATGATTAGATTATTACTTATTCACTTATTCGTCTATTTAATCATATCAAGGGAGGGTGCCCTACGTGACCCTTCTGGGTACTTGCTGATTCCTTTGTTCTTTTATTCTGTCTTTAACAGAGATTATTTCCATACAGGTTCCTTTCATAATGAGCCTTGAATTATTTTACTTCATCATCCATAAGGTGCTCTCAGGTTTGCTGGTGTGTCCCTATCTGTCTGAGGTATTCCTGCAGGACACATTTATTCTTAAGTGACTCACAAGAACCAGCAATTCACAGAGTCCTGGATTTTAAGGCTAGTTGGATCCTTCTCTTTTTTACCTCCTGAATGGTGATGGCCTTAGACATTACACTCTTCCTGAACTTTGGGCTGTTTATAGTGTGTCTTTTAGAACTAATGTAAATTAAATTGAGGGGTGGGAAGCTTGTTAGGGCCCTAAGCCCCAGGACACCTGGGTTCTCCTCAGAGCTCTGACATTTTTTTGCACTGAGTCTAACTTCAAATCTCCTTTTTTTTTTTTTTTTTTTAACTTTACCTCAGCTTCCTTACCCATAAGTAGGGGATATCTCTTGTGGTGTGGGTTTTTTATCTAAAGATGAAACCAGTTGCATAAGAGAGAATTATCACAGTGATTTGAAAGCCTGCAGAGGACCCACTGTTTATTGATTTCCTTTGAAGTTGTCCCTGTGAACATCTATTATTTGTTTTGAAATTGATAACATGTTTTCTAGTTGCATCTGGGTATTTTAACCAAGATTCTTTACATCAGAGATGCTTATTCCATCAGAATACATCCAAGACCTAGTAGTATTAACCCTCCCTTACATTTAACAATACACAAGGGACAGGGTGGCTTGTTTTTGACTGTGTTGCTTAGTTAGAAGCAGAAGTGGAAGGAAATCCATGAGGCCCTGAGGACTAGTATTATTGTTGAATCATAAGACAACATCCCAAACACAAATAAAACACGTATTATGGTTTATTTGCATTGTTGAATAGCTTTGCTCAGTGATGGGACTGCACTGGCTAAGTTCTTGGGTTTGTTGTTAGCCTCTCACCCCATATGTCTAGATGGACACTTAACTGTGCTTATAAAATCAGAGGATCCTTTCCAAACATCAAACAAATGCTAGAGATTAATATTAAATCTGCAGTAGCACTGCTGCCCCTCTGCTAATAAAAGATAAAGCAATCAAAACTCCATCTTGACTTCAACGAGCTAACCAGTCATGAGCACTTAGTTTAAACCACACACATCAAAGGACAAAACTCAGGAAGGTGACTCAGATACTGAGATCAGGAAAATATAGGAAGTTGCCTGTTCAACTTTGGTCCAGAACACAGAAGTTTGTACCAAAGCTCTTTTACATGACTGGCAGCTGAAAGCTGTGCCCTGAGAGGAGAGCCTGGGAAGAAAAGCATGCTAAAGAAATTCCAGGAAAGCAATGAGGCACCTGAAATGCAATTATCCTGCCTCATCTCCCAGGCCAAAGGTTACTAGCATTAAGATTTCAGCCAACACAGGAGCTGTGATCTGTAGCAATCTGCATGGCCTTGGAAAGGAAAACACTGACTGTAGGAGGAAAGAGTTGGAAAATGTGCCAGGCATTGGCATTCATGGCACTCAACTGCAGGAGGACTGGCCCTTGGAGAAGTTATTAATAAATGCTAGAGCACTTTCTGATAAATATGTGTCTTTCATGGTATTTCATGAGCCAGGTGAGTCCCAGAACACCAAAACACTCCTGTGTAAGAGCAGCAGAGGGATGGAGCAGTGTTAAATCCCATGTTGGAATAGACAGCAGACAATCTATTTCTGAACTTCATCTACTTTTGACACAGGTACCTCCAAAAAAGCAAGTCTGTAGGCTCCTCATACAGAGTCAATCTAGAAAATAGTGTCAATGAAGAACTGTACATGATTCATCAGATAGACAGTAGGTATCTCTCCATTGGTCACAGCAATGACTACCCTGGCAAAATTGGACATTTGAGATGGACAAGAACTCCAAAAAGAAATAATACTGCAATTTCAACTGGCATGTTACTGAAAAAAACAGGTTCTATTCACTGGGTGATGGGTCAGCCTGTTAGACAGAGATAGATGTTCATCAGAGTTTGTTTTGCAGTGACCAAAAACTCAAAGAACTAAACTGGTGAGGAAGTAGAGGAGGAAAAGCTTATTTAGAGAGATTACAGAAAGGGTCTTCAAATACAGCTAAAAATAAAAGGAACATCCTGGTAGGTAGAAAAAAACCCTAAGATTGACATGCTTCACAGCAGTGAGGTCCACTATTTCATGGGCCAGATCTACTGTGTGCTGGGAGATGTGATCATGAACAGTGTTTCTCCAGAACAATGTCAACTGTAATTCCTTCAGCAGGGTACAGAACAAACCTGTCTCTTTGCATTACATTCATTTGTAACACAGGATCAGAAACACCACTACAAATAATATTCCCATCCTGCTGTGTTGCTATCAAAGCCAGTGGGTTTTGGGTGGACTGGAAGCCAGGCAGTGCTCAGGAGAAGGCTGATTAAAAGCCTGAGCAGTGATTAAAGAGCAAGTTTATCAAAGAAATCTGCAGATGATGAAAAGAAATTGTCAGGTGATGCAGACACAAAAGGCAAACAAAAACAAATTCAGCAAGCAGTAATTTCTTTCTGAAGGCAGAAGAATCAACATGTCTAAAAGGAAAGTGAAGTGAGTGTAGAGACAAAGAAGGCGAGTGAAGATTGTGTACTTCCAGTCTGAGGAGAGAAAAACAAGTTGCAAGCCAGGCAGCCCCTTGAAAAACTTTATTACTTCTGTTTTCTGGTAATTTCTTGGTGTCTCTTTTACTTGTTATTTTACAGAAGTGTTGAGTGCATCTCCTGTGCAGTGTCTTGTACAGAGTCGAGGGGCAGAGCTTATTCCAGCCTCTCAGTACTTGAGGTGACCTCTCAGAAAGATGGACAATCTCTTTAGCAAGGCCTGTTGGGACAGGTCAAGGGATGATGGTTTTAAAATAAAAGAGGGGAGATTTAGACTGGACAGAAGGAAGATATTTTTTACAATAGGATGGTGAAACACTGGCCCAGGTCACCCAGAGAGGTGGTAGAAATCCCACCACTGGAAACATTCCAGATCAGGTTGGACTGGGCTCTGAGCAACCTGATGTAGTTGTAGAAGGCCCTGCTCCCTGCAGGGGGGTTGGACTAGTGACCTTTACAGGTCCCTTCCAACCCAAACCAGCCTGGGATTCTCATCTGTGATTCTATGGTCCTAAGGTGGGTGAGCAGACCATGTTATCCAGTGTACACCCTGTCTGACACTTCCCTTAAACACTGAGAGCATCTCAGCTCACCTACCCAGCCTCTTCAAATGAAGGAGAGGAAGAAAAAAGCAGAAAGAATCAGGACACCATACACCTAATGGGGTTCTAGATTTTATATCTGCTGGGAAATACCAAACATCTCATCTCAGGTTTCCCTTGCTGGAAAGTGAGAGATGCAAAAAGAAAAAAAAAAAATATACAGGGATACCTTGATGATGAAGCTTTGAACTTCATAATTCTCAGAGGAGAATTATGAATTTCAAAGGTCTTATTTTCACACTTCTGGCTGTAGTCACACTGACCTTGTCTAATCTCCACTGCACTGGACTGTTCTAATAGGGAAGTTCTATGAGATGGAGTCAAGTAAGCTGCAGTTTCCTGAGATCTAAGCCTACCATTTTTCTAGGGGAGCCCTCCAACCCCTTTAGAGGCTGAGTCTCCCTTTGCAAGCCCAAAAGAGGGAAATGGTCTGGATGGGGAATGGCTGGGACCACAGGCACACAGCTCCAGGATCTTTATGCACTGAACATACTCAGTTGCCTGTCATCTGTGGATACCTGAGCAGTTACTGCAACAACTGAAGGCATTAAATGCATTACCTTGGCTTAGGAAAAAAAAGGGGGAAAAAAAGCCAACAGCTGTCAAAAAAAAAAAATATAATAAGCCTAGTACAAATTTCTGAGGCTCCTGTAAGGCCCTCTTTTACAGCAACTATCCTAGGCATAAAAAAATCCTCCTGCCCTGGGTAGAAGGACATATCAGCCCTGCAGCCTCATGGTGATGTCATTTAATGCCTATTGCCTGGCTTCATGGGCATCTCAGTCAAAATACTTTTTGGAGCAGAACTTGGCTGCTGCTGCTTTCTTTTCTGGGGATCCCCTACGGTGCTTTATAAAGCAGCAGATTAAATACTGATGGAGCAATGCTGGGAAATAGCAATTGTAACCGTGGTGGTTGTTCACACTTACGCCTGGACATTAGATCTTGGCATCTGAGTGAGAGAGTGTCAGTGGGACACTGGGGCCACGTTTTGGTTGTACCAGGACTCATATTTAGAAGGTATACATACAGCAGCAAGCACCTTCCCAGTGCTAAATGTACATTAATTACACTTTCTGTGATAGTCTATCATCTTGGTGGAGATCTATACACTGGTGATACATCCCAGCCTTCAAAATCCAGGTGTTTATGGGATTTACAACAGAGTAGCTTCTCTTTAAACACAACCCTTTTAGGAGGCTCAATATATGATAAGGGGCCAGCACTGATTCTCTTCATTCCTCTGTAGATATTTAGCAAACTCTTATTTTTTCATAGAGACAGTCCCCAGTGAGAAGATTTGAAAGAAATAAATGCCAACCTGTCTTTCTTCCCTCGCTCTCCATCCAAAGCCAGTGGGGATGGGAGCTTTTCAAGCATGGGCAGCACTGGTTAATCACTGATTTTTGTGAAGCACAAAAAGCCCAGCTGGCAGTAACTTGAGCATGGGCAGACTGCTTGCTGTGTGTACTCATGCCCTCCCATCCCAGGAACTGAATCCAACGCTGTGTGACCCACAGGTCTATGGCAAGCAGCATATCTATCTTGCTATGCCAAAGCTGCAGTCAGCAAGAGCCATCTGCATTGTAGGATGCTTCCCAGCATGAGCTGTGCTGCTGGCTCTCCTCTGAGGAGCTGCACTGATGATGCACACCACGCTCTGCTCACAGAGGGGCCAGAACTGTTATGCCAAGGATTGCTCTGCCAGCTGGGGCTGGGTATGGAGGTGAGCAGGCTCTGCTGCATCTAGCCCTGACCAAACAGGTTCAGTTCTTCACTGGTTATTCACGTTGTGGTTGGTACCTGGGAAGTGACAGCACCAGCAGCCTGACATAGCACAAGGTCATGTGGCTGTGTGGACACATGGAGGACTATCAGGAATTTCCAGCCATACATCCCCAGTCTAGAAGGTCCTTCCTACTGCCAGCTCTGTGTGCAATGACAGCTCAGAATGGTGCTCCAAAGGGAGCTCCAGTAAAGACACTGAGCTAAAATTGCCTGACACAGGTCACCTGCTTTCTTACAATGAGCATTACAGAGTGATACTTCAAACACTGCATCATCCTGGGCTTGGACAGTAACCTTAAACTCCCTGAGGACAGAAATGCACTAAGAAGACACAGCTCCATGTGTTTTCCTTAGGCTGAGAGGGACCAGAAGATGTTCCTTGCTTCTACCAAACCACCATCACCTCTCACATGGGAAAGCCACCAATCCCTACCTGCTGCCATCTCAGAAACAAGCAGTTTGAGACCAAGTAGCTGTTGAGGAGAGGAACACAATAGCTCATGTGTATGTGAAAGCAGATCTCATGCTGAACCCAGGCTTTCTAACACCTTCTGAACACCAGCCTTGCCTGATCTCGAGTAGGTAGGGGGAAGAGAGCAAAGTCTACTTGCACTCTTTGATACTTCAGCTGCCAGGGCTGAGTCTGGTGAATTGCTGATAAAAACCTAACTCAACAAGTCTGTGATGTCTTTAAACACCTCTCCCTGTCTCCCTCGAGGGAACTGGAATCTGGAGCCTGTAGGGATGATGTGAAATGGCAGGGAAGGCATCCCAAAAGGATGTGCAGCCAGAGGCTTGGCAGTGAAAGAAGTGAAGTTCTGATGCTGGGTGGAAATGTAATTCTCAGGGGTGTAGCAAACATAACTGAAGAGCCTTGTGCCCAATTTCCCTGTTCACTCCACTGAAGGTCACCCCCCAGGAAAACAGGAGCTCCTCCTGGTCATGCTGCTTCAGTAGTGTGTGTCTCCTCCTCCCAGGAGCAGCTGGCAGGAGATGTCAGGTTTTAAAGTGCATCCTCAGGATAATAGCAGGACTGCTGTTTTAATTCTAAATTATGTATCAACCACCCAGCACAGGCTCCCAGCAGGTGTCTGACTCGGAGCTGTACAAGGGCACCCTCAGCTCCACGCTTCTTGTCGACCTGGAGCACTTCAAGAGATGTTCTCAGCTCTCTTGGTGCTTCCAGTCGTTTTTAAACTGAAATGAACTAGGTCAACAACTTGAGAGGCATCACCCTGATGGCTTTTAAGCAAAGGAGAAGTAGGGATGAGGACTGGTAACCCCTTAGCTGAGAGGAGGTGAACTCAAGGTAGTGTGGACAGGGGAGGATTGGCAGGGGTGGGGGAGGAGAAGCTTTATAAACCATTCAGAACAGTCTTCCCAACTGTACCTCAAGCCTTGTCCATCCAGCTTTTGCAACAAGAAATAAGGGTTTCTTTTGGCACAAATAGTTTTACTGAGTGTCTCATGAGCTGTGGTCTAGCTCTGCCAGGAACATATTGGCTTTTCTGCTGCACAATCAATACAATCCTTTCCAGTTTATTTCTCATTTTTCAGTCAGGTGAGAAAGTGAGGAGGTCCAAAAAGAAGCTGAGCAGTGAAGTAGGAGAGTCACTCTGCTTTTATGCTACCTCACTGATTTCCACTTTTCATGTGGATTAAGACTTGTGGTCTCTTTACACAGCAAGACTGTGCTGGTTCAAAGCATAGCATGTCTTACCACGTGCCTCATGAGAAAAAAAAGGTCTTTCCCTCTTGTGGTGCATTCACAGGGCTGGTATTAACTGTGCCCTGTAAGTGGTATAGACAGGGCCAAAGCTGAACTTATCTGCAGGGAGGGATGAAGATCTGGAGAAGGGAATTTAGCAAAGCTCCTTTAATGTGCGTGATGAATGGCTGACCTGAGGGGCCGAACTGCAGCAAGTGACCTTTCCAACATCAGAACCTCCTTCACCACAGCTTGAATTATTCTGTGATCCTTGCAGAAAGGACCTTGGGATCTGTCCTTATAGATACAAAATGGCTGTTAAAGCCATCTGCCCCAGGCTTGACCTGGTTTGCTTTCTGATGCCAAATAGGTATCATGAGCATTTCTGGAAGAGGGGGACCACTTCCCTTACATCCCCAGACACACACAAAACCTCTTCCCAAACATCTAACCCACATTCATTTTCTCCTTGGACTCCCCTTTGAGTTGATTTCTCCAAAACACTGACCCAGTGACCCCATTCCCTCCCTCACCCCCCCAGCCCTGCCCCCAGCAGGCCTTCAATTAAAGCCCAAATTGCCTCTGTACAAAAGCAGCTCTGTCAGCTCCTTTCAGAGAGGAACAAGTGGCCTGAATAGCTCTGGGCGCACTGGAAACCGAGGAACAGTGTGGTCTTGTCTTAAAGTTGAATGGTGGTGAGGGGGGTGGCTGGAGGTTGAGGGGGAGTGTTGAATCAGTTAAAGTAATTATTGAGTCATTCAGGAGACTGGGGAGGGAGAAGGATTCTTCCTAAACAAAGCCCTGCAATAGACATATAAGACATCTCACCCCTTAAGGAGGTCTTGGGCAGAAGAGGAAAGTATCAGGTATAAAGCAGCAATCTGTAGAAGTCAGAGCTGTTGTGATGCTCTGGAGTCCTCTGTTGAGATGGTTGATCTTGGACCCAGCTCTTTTTCACTTCTCTGTTCAATTCAGAGAACCCAGAGGTTTAATTCCTTTCTTCTGGTACACGGATACAGTTGAGGATGTTTGCATATATTATGTAGTCAAATTATTTGATTGCTTTGTATGTTGTGGAATGATCTAGGTGATGAACCCAGAGAAATGCTGTCAGGGTCATTATGGCAAGAGCTCTGTTATTTCTCTGACAGTTAATACTAACCTGATTGACTCCTAAGAAAAGTACTTTGGGTGGAACTCAAACCTTAAAAACCATTGCCTATCAACTCATCAGGAAACCCCCATCCCTGTATGTGTCAGTGCCACCCATCAGAAACTAACCCACAGGGAGAGGAACAGAGAAGACAACAATTTAGAAAGCCAGGAGAGAATCTCTCCAGCAGAGAGATGAGGCAGCATTCCAAACCCAGCAGTGGCTTTCTATAGAGGTTCCTCTGCTGCTGCAGGGAATGTGCATCTCTCCTAGAGCAAGCTGTGATGCAGGGGAAGGAAAATAGTCTCTGTTACTCTCTCACAAAGAACTGTATCCTGGTAGCATCACACCCACTAGAGCACATCTCCCTCTCAAGATATTTCTGAACAAACCTTTAGTGTCTTCTGGTGATGCTGTAAATCTAAGACCACGGCATGCATATGAACCTAGAGGAGATTGAAAGGACAAGATCTGTAGGAGCAGCTTATTTGCTCTACTCATTCCAGGCCAAAAAAGATTGCCCAAGTGTTCATTTTTCCAGTGTCTTGCCTGTCCACACTGAGATGTGAGTCTCAAGGTAGTAGTTAGTGAGTAGTCAACTTCAGGTAATGAGCCGATACAGTTTGGATGTTTCCCTACTGAGGGATTAGGATTTCAGCACATTTATTAGTTATTTTCACTTACTCCATTATTTTTCCTCATGAATGTAATTTTTTTTTTTTTTTTTTTTTTCAGTGCCACATTCATTACAAAGAGGAAGATTACATGTTTGGGATACCATGCTGGTTGGGGATATCAGTCAGAGCAGCCACAGATTGCTGCTTCTGCTCCTTGTTGGGCAGTGTACAACAGTCCTGCTGTCAGAAACACCCTTGTGTGAGGGTAAAAATCAGTACCATCGTCTTCCAGAATCTGTTTTTCCTGACAGTGGAAAATCACTTTGTTTATTACTATTTATTTGTACTGCAGTTGCTTCCTGAAGCCTGGGTCACTCAACAGAATCTGTGCAGCTCTCATGGACTGTGCACCACTAGTATGCAAGAGGTTAATAACAGATCCTGAACTCCAGGAAAATCAGTTCTGTGCTGTTTTGTGTAGGGGGTTTGTTTGTTTGTTTTTTATAGATGAGGAAATATTAATAAAGGATCTATATTTTAGGGTTTTGATGAGATGAATCCTCCTGCCTTGGGGTACAAAGTCATAGCCTTGCAGAGCTCTTCACTAGAAAATACTCCATATAAGCTACACACCTTTCCACCAATTACCCCAGTTAATAACAACCTCACTACATTTCAGCAGAAGGTCCATCAAACGTGCCCATGCACACAATACAGAGCAGGGACCTGCCTAAGCCCAGAAGTAGTTTAGCCCTACAGTCAGGCTGCATTTGCTCAGGCAATCCACATGAACATGTCCAAGATGCCCTCAAAGCATGAGTTGATGTGTTCAGGATTTATTGGGGTACCCTGATGACTGTGCTGTGCCAGTGCAGAAACACTCTGGGATTCTTCTGAAATGGTGAGATTTAACTCCTAAAACTTCCCTTTTGTTCCTCAGACCAACCTCAGGGTCTTTCTCCCGCTCAACCTTTTCTTCCTGCTGTGCCATTCACTCTGCTCCTCAGATCCACCTCTGTAGCAGGGAGTTGATGCCTCTCTCCCAACAGAACATGCTCCTACAACCTGCTGAGTCATGGTTTGGCACAGTGAAGACAATGTCATCTCCTAGCAACAGCCAGAGGATGCTCGTGGGATCCTTGCACGTGCAGCCAGGACAGGGCTCTGGATCTCACGAGCTGTACCTTGCTCACCAAAGGCCATGGCAAGATGAGGTTTTAAAGCAGAGGTTCTCCTGGTCCATCCTGTGACCAGAACTGCCATGAATGACAAAACTGTGACAACAAACACATCTTGGCTAAATGCACCACCATGAGAAACTAGCAACAGAACTCGAGCTGAGCTCTGTCCCAGAGGGAAGTTGCTTTATGCCTGTCTTACAACAGGCAATTAGTCATAGACTGTTAATGACTTGGCTGGCCTTTGTGGGAACTACTCCCAGGTGGAATCAGAATCACTGGAGCCTAACTCACAGATGCTGTCCTGACAGAAATATTCTGTATCTCAAGTCCTGAAAAGGCCCATTGCCTTGAAGCTGATCTTGCATTCACTGCAGTTTTGGAAGCCCATGAGATCTTGCAGGTGCTCAAGTAGCTGTGAAGAAAGTGTCACCTCCTGGTTATACTACCAAGCTGGAAGGAGAAAGCTCTGGGCATTTTCTGCCCTGCAAAAACTGTTGGTAACATTGGTCATTGCTTGCTTTTGACAAAGCAGAGGCAAAATAGGGTTCATGTCTCCTTATCATGGAGAGCTTGGTGATCTACATGAGCCATGGAGATGGCCCTATGTATTGCAAAGCACCTGATGAAATGGGGTACAATTTTAGCCACAGCCCTTCCATGATACAATCTGAAGTCCTTCCTTTTACAGCTCTTCCCTCCATCCTCTGGCAGGTTTACAGCAGTCACTGCAGTTAACAGGATGGAAGTAGGGCAAAGAAGCAAACACTCCAGTGATGCAAGAGCTGATTAAGGAGCAAGGTTCTTCAGCAGATCATTTAAGTCACAGCTAAAGACACAAGCGACCATTTTACACCCTCCTGGAGCAATTTAACATCTCACCAGCTTCACCTCTATTACTGCCTGACTCCACTTCCCTCTAGGGTGTTCTTCCCTCCTGTGAGCTTCATGTTAACTTCCAATACCACATCCAAGATTTGGAGAATAATAAAGAACAACTTCAGTCCAACAGGAAGGAAAAAATTAAAACACTGCCTTTTTTTTTTTCTTTTTTTCTCCATCTCTAGCCTTATATCATGGTTCTCTTAGAGTCACAGATGAGGCACAGAGGAAGCATGTAAAGATCCTGACAAAGGCTTTGTCAGGAAAAATGAAAAGCATTATGCCTCTACAACGTACCTGCTGACTGTATCATTGTCAGCAGTGGTAATAAAAAACGCAGATCTCTCACCTGAAGGGGATTTGAGTCACTGACATTTTAATTAACAAGGCTCCTGTCTCCCATCATCAAATCTGCATTCTGCACAAACTTCTCCTTGCTGTAATGGATGGAGATCAGCTGTTCTGAGCCCTTTGTGACAGCAATGCCACGTGGAGATGACACATCCTATTGAGTATCGTGCTGGGGACTGGGCTCAAAGCAAAATGAGCAGGAGAAGGCACACCTTGCAAGTTAGCATAGAGTTATCATGGAGTGTTTTGGTTGGAAGGGACCTTTAAAGGTTATCTAGTCCAATCCCATTGCAGTGAGCAAGGTCATCTTCAACTACAGCAGGTGCCTCAGAGCCCCATGCAACCTGACTTGAAAGTTTCCAGCATGGGGGTTTTTACCACCTTGATGGGCAACCTGATAGTCTTTCCCTTTTTAGGGGCAAAAAAACCTAGAGGAAGCAGCTGGCAGAAAGCAGGCTGCTAGCAGCCAGTCCACACCAGTCACAAAATGGTCAAAAAAACCTTGAGGAGCCTGTCAGAATACACAAACCTAGACAGAAGTTAGACAGGCTGCTTTGAAGAGGGAAAATTGGGAGGAGAGTTTGTCACAGAGTCTGGTAAATGTCATCTAATCTACTGAATCTCTTCTTTGGGGACTGTAGGTTACTGTGCAATACATCCACAAAGCTCTCTGAAATCTTTTCTTCACAGCCTCCCAGGCCATGAAACAGGCTGCTCAACACATGTGTTCTGGCCATCACACAGGTGAGACAGGTTCCCCTTTTTATTCCCTGATATTCACTTGTGGAGGTAAAAAAATGACACCAAAAATTAATAAAACTCACTTTTTGCTGCCCAAGACAAGGAATAGTGGATCTATGCTTCAAGGAGGAACTGGAGATGGCTGGAGGAAGCCCAGGGAGAGAAGGGATGAAGGTGGCTTTGTCTCTAACAGAAAACCCTATAGACAGAGAAAAGAGAGAATATGGATATTTACAGCATCCCTGCAGGCAGAGCAGAAAGGTCTATGTGGGATTTGTCCAGTTGATACCAGGAACAGGTTATATCCAGCCCTTCTACCAACCCAATGGCATAACATCTACCAGCTAAATCTTCATCTACCCTTTCCATCAGTGCTACACTGATAAAACCTGGCATTAGCTCATGATATGGAGCACACATTGGAATTCAGCATAAAAAATTTAATGTCTATGTGTGTCTGTCTACTAAACTATGATAACTAATCACAGGAGGAGCAGAAGCTTCTCTGTCACTGGGAAATACTAAACTCAGACTGGATCTAATTCTCCTGCTCAGCCTGAGTTAGGGGACTGTTTGAGAAACTGCTGAGGGAAGCTCTCTGGGCTGCTCCACACAGATGGCAGATCATCATGTTCCCTTCTGGCTTTGAAATGGTTTTCTGCAGTGAAGCCTAGAGGGTCTTCTATTCTCTGCACTGCCCAGCAGCAAGGATCCCCCTTCATTTAGATGTGTTTGTAAAATTAACCAGTACATGAAAGAAACAGGCTTTCAGTTTTCAGGAGTTATAAAAGTAGCTCCCATTCAGATGCACAAGAGGCACCTGAACCCCTAGAGCCATATTCAGATGTGGCACCATGTAGCAAAAAAAAAGGGGAGTGTTAGAATGAGGAATCACCTTTTGTTGCTTCAAGTCCTAGAAGGCAAAAAAACACCTTTAAAGTACCTTTATTTGTTATACATTAGGAAATCACTTCAGCCAAAAATTATCCCAGCCTGAACCTGTCTCAGCTGCTTGAATGCTGAACACCCCCAAGACTTGCCTGAACACAGTGAAAATAAGGACATGATTCCTCCTCCCAAGCTCCTAAATTGTTGAATAGTCCACGTAGTTGAATAGTTAAATAGTCCTAAATAGTCCACATACCCATAAGACAGAAGATGACTTTGGCAAACTCCAACTCCAAGTGTGTTGGTGAGGTCCAAGACTGCCCTTTGCCTCCAGACAGTCAAAAAGTCCTTTTGTGAGTTTACTATCAAGCTGCACAGCTCTGTCCTAGCAGCACATTTGCCTCCAGGTATTTGCTTGTCTCAACACAATCCATTTTTAAACACCAAAGCTGCCAGTTACCCTAGTATTGATTTGTGTGTCTGGAAACCAAATGGTTCTTTAAACATAAAGAAAATTGTATTTACAGCAGAAGTTACTGTATCATCAGTACCAAATGAATTTTTCAGACATGATCTTTTTGATGAAATGGTTTTCTTTCCCCACCTTTTAGCACAAAAGTCACCTCTCAACTCTGTTTCAACACAGTTCATGTTATAATCTCCTTTAAAAAAGTGGTAAGAATAACTTAAAAATACTCTTATCAAGTGTCTGGGGCCTCTGTATAGAAACCAGAATTGTACACTGTTGGCACAGCAGCCTGTGGAATTAGTTCAATAACCAAGGGCCATGCACTGGTCATGGGACCTGGGAAATATGTCCCTAGCAGAAGAAATTGCTGGGCATTCCTTTCTTCCCAGATAACATCATTCAGAGACAGGAAGTACTTTATTAACACATATCTATTGCCTGCATCATGCAGTGATTCCTGCATCAAACCAAGTAATTTGCAGTTCAGCTGCAGCCTGCATTTCAAAAAGACAGGCAGCTTTGACTTAAGGATTTTGAGCAATGGAAAATCTACCACTTCCCTTGGGAAAGCTGCTGTAGCAGTTAATTAATTTTGTGGTTAGAAAGTGTTTGCCATAGTTCCAGCTCAAATTTGTCTACATTGCTCAAAGGAAGGATCTTCATCAAGACTGTTAGCAATTGCTGGTACTTACACTCTACCTTCATAAGATCTTCTTCAAACACTTGATAAAAGTTATAGAAAACTCACAACATCCCTGTGAGACATAAAAATGTAATTATCTTAGCACGTTACATGGATGAGAACAAAGGGAGAGAGGAATTAAAATTCTACTCAGGCAAAAACCAAGACATGAATTCGAGTGGGATTCTGAGGCAGAAAACCTGGCACCTTGACTCCTTGCTCCATAACAGTGACTCCTGCACCCCTGCTTCAGAAACGGTCAAGGTTATGTGTCCTTCACAGCTCAGAGTACTCCAAAAGGGATGATCTCCACAGTGCTGAGCACCATCATCTCCAGGAAGAACTGAGGGCATCAAAGAGCAGGTAGGATAAGTCCTCCTTTGATCTGCACCTAGCACCTTGCAATGATCCACGTAGGAAAAGGTTTCCCTCTGTGTTGTGGCATTAGATCACACAAGATGTTTCATGGAGATTCAGGCCTATCATTCCCAACACAGCAAAGATTAGAGAGTTACTTTAGAAATACTGGAAATTTCCAAGACATCTCTGTGGGGTGGGTAATTCCCTCATGTCTCCTCACCCCTGCTCTCTGCTAACCACTAGGTCAGTGACTGGTACTTTATGTCTCCACAAGCATTTTCTCCACTATTTAGCCTCCAATGTCACCCACTCTTCTCAAACAGGATTATATGACATGGTTGGCTTGATGACCTACAAGGTCCCTGCCAGCCTTATGTTGTAGTAGAATATTAATGACTCTGCTAATTCAGAGCTGTCTGACCTCCACTCTGCACAGCCACAAGCAAGATGATCTCTCTCCCGTTATAGCTGTCGTGTTCTCAAATAACTTGTTCATGTAAAATGCATGCACAGTTTTCTCCTTCTCCCTGCACTACACTGGTTTCTCTCTACTCAAGAAAGCCAGGCACTATTATCTCCTCTGAAACCATCTGGAAAGCATTTTGGAGGTTATTTCCTTTTTATTCCCAGCAACCAAATTAGATATATAACTATGAAATAAACAGAGTTCTTAGTCTAAAATGATTTCACTTAAAATCTGGAAGGAATCTGATGTGCTGCATTCATCTCATACTAATGCAAATAAGAGCTTGGTGAGTTAAGTCAGGGGTAGCAAAGAGGCCATTTTTGTTCCCTCAAATAAGGATGGCTCCAACTCACCCTCAAGGACTACATAAACTCAGTCCAATACAACTTTTAGGTAACGCCCACATGCAGCAGAAACATCAGCAAATCACCTGAAGGTCACCTGCCAGCACTCAAAATTGAGATCCCAAGAGGCTGGAAGGGAGGGAGGTGTGGAGCCCACCATAGGAATGCTGGCCCAGGGCCACCTCTTCAGAGCCCTGCAGGCACACTGAGGCTTCTTCACTCACCCCAAGGAGTTTGGAGCAGACCCACAAACTCTCTGCCCCTCAATAGACCTCTCAGGGTTATGATGTTAATGATGTTATATAGGAGGTAGTAAGGATAACAATAAATTTGTTTTTTCAGGCTTCTCATTTTATAAATATAAATTTCATGCCTCGTAGATTGAGGTCTTTAGTCAAAGTGAGGTCAAACAAACATGTCAGAGGAAAAAAGAATCAAAGGCACAAGTTAATGTAGAAGGGAAAAAAACCATCACCCCTAGCATAAAGCAATATCAGATTGATTCATATTTCAAAATAAGCTGAAAGTTGGATTTAGTCTGACCAAGGACAACAACTGTTTGCAATGATACAACATACTATAAATCTTATGTCAGAGACTGGACAATAGGTGATTTCTTCCCTGGAGCAGCATTTTGCTGGCACTGGACTCATGTTCATGCTGAGATTCCTACTTGCAGGTAAAATAACACCCTCACTACCTTGCAACTTAATATCTGAAGCTTGGGAAAGATTTACCCCTACCTGGTTTGCCATCTGTCAGCCTTCCTCAGCCTCTTCAAGCTTCTAAAGAGATCAGTAAATTTGCTCCCCGTCTGTCAATTTTATTTAGAAATAATGTCTATCACCTTTGCATTTCTCTCATTAAACGTTTCTATTACATTGTTTTACTTTCTTTGTTGCATGATTAATATTCTTCTTAAAACTTCCTTTACAGGCAGTTATGTGGTATACTCTGATTTTCTGGAGCTCATTCCTTAAACATCTCCAGTTCCAAGCTCATGTCTAGTCAACATCTGCCATTTGCCAATAGTCTACCACTCGTAAAGTCTTGTACACACCCAGCAATCTTGCAGCTCCCAGGGAAATCTGAAAGGAAACCCAATAGGGAAGCCACATGTCCTGACAGATAGTGCTTTACAATATGCATAAATCCTCCTCCCATCCCAGGATGCAAGTGTCTTATGAAGAGGAGGCAGACAGATTCTAAAAAATAAATCAGAATATCAAAAAAAAAGGAAAAATCTTAGAAAAATATTTCCTGTTTTCTTGGAATGGAGACCTGAGTCCTTTCTGTGCCAAGGTAGTTAGACCACGATTGGGCAAGAGACAATAATCTGCAGGGACCAACTGGACTAATAGAGATGAACAAGTCAGGTAAGTGAAAGGTCTTTTCCATTTACCAACCATGAGCAAAGGGACAAAAGCCACTAAAGAACAAGGATCTCTCTTATGGAAAGACCTGCTCATCAACAGGGAAGTATCGAGCACAATATTTTGTTTTAGTGAAATATTTGGCATGTCCTGCAGTGATCAATGCCAGGGCTTTGGAGAGAACAGTAGCAATAGACTATAATTAGCTGTGATAACTCCTTACAATAACAAGTATATTCTGCTTTGAATTATTCATGAACTACTGTGTTATTTATGGCAATTCCAGCCTTTTTTTTTTTCCTCTGGTAATGTGGGGTATTTAGATTTTGGGTATTTCTTCTTTTTTATTTCACCAGACACAATGTTTTAATTACTAGACAAATGAACAAATAAATAAATAAATATTCAAGCTTCAGGAAACAGGGAGGAGGGGGAAAAATGAAGTTTTCAGAAAGATGCAGGTTTTCACTCACACTGGGAGATGAGGAGGGAAAGCAGGATGTGAATTTCTACATTCTCTGTCAATTACATGTCTTTCTATATGGACCACTGAATTGGAAGCAAGAAGGGACTGCTTCTTTGGGAAGGATCAGGCCCCTCAGCTTTCTGAGCATGATTGCTCACCGAGCAGATGGAGGGTTTCAGCTTTCCCCAGAGGTTCCCTGAATGAAGTGTCCAAGGAGGTGCTTGATCAATGTTCTGTATCTTACTGCTGTCTCTACTCCCAGCAAAATGACCCAGGGTCTGGGATTTTTGCCTGTTTGTCTCATGAGATGCATTGGTTAGAATCACAAAATGGCTTGAGTTGGAAGGGACCTTCAAAGATCATCTCCTTCCAACCCCCCTGCCATGGGCTGGGATACCTCCCAACAGACCAGGTTGCTCAAAGCCCCATCCAACCTAGTCTTGAACACCTCCAGGGATGAGACATCTACAACTTCTCCAGGCAACTTATTCCAGGATCTCACCACCCTCGTGGTACAGAACTGCTTCCTAATGTCTTAATCTAAATCCACCCTGGTTTGATTTCAAACCATTGCTCCTTGTCAGGTCACCACACACCCTTACAAACAGCCCCTCCTCAGCTTTCCTGGAGGCCCCTCCCGGCGCTGCAAGGCCGCTGGAAAAGCCTCCCCAGAGCCTTCTCTCCTGCAGGCCAAACAGACCCAAGTCCCTCAGCCTGTCCCCACAGATGAAACAGGGCGGGTCAGCGGAGACCCGTTCGTCCCGACCCACACGGCCCTGCACGGCCCTCCACGCAAACTGCCCACACCTCTCCAGCTCCTGCAGCTCTTCCTATGGCTGCCCCAGGTCTGGGACCCCCTCATCCCGCCCCAGGCCACAAACCTGACCGCTGCCATGCCCCGCTCTGCTCACACTGAGCTCCTCCACCTGCTGCTCCCTGGGGATCACCGCTTGTTCGCTCCCGAGGGGTCTCCTTCACGGCGAGGGTTGGCCATGCGGGTGCCTGTCGACTCCTTAAAGCCTCACCTGGATCGCCTCAGCAGATGCACACCAGCCACCAGTCCCCAGACACTTTCCCATTTCAAAAATCCCCTCCAAAGAGCCCCTTGCTGGTCATCCTCGCTGTGAATACCGTCCCCAGTATGGACTGACCTGCACTGGAGCTGGGTGGTATCTCGGAGGCCTCCACGTGTCCAGCAGCACCTCAAACACCCTGACAAACCCCAGCACCCTCCCGCAGGGCAGCTGAGCACAGGAAACCCTGAGAGATGCCTCGGACCGTGTTTGTGTGCTCAGTGCTCGGCTATGAGAAACACCAAACCACCCAGCCAGCAATTATTTGGAAGATAGAGGTATAAAGAAGTTATTTGAGAGCTACGAGCTATGCAAGGAAGACGACCGTATTCTCCTCTGTGAGCACAGCAATGCCACTGGGAGGTGGGGTGAGAGCAGCAGTCCCAACTGACAAAACTACACCGGGAAGAAATGGAGGAAAAACCCCAAGCCTTAAAACAGGATGCAGACTTTGGAGTTTTTTTCACCTGCTTCAACAAAAGAGAAATAAAAACGTTATAAATATGTTAAGGGTGAGTGTAGGGAGGATGGAGCCAGACTCTGCTCAGTGTCATCCAATGACAGGACAAGAGG
>JAOEGS010001115.1:0-11597 GCA_025447755.1 Corythornis vintsioides | reverse complement strand
GAAAGAAAGAAAGAAAGAAAGAAAGAAAGAAAGAAAGAAAGAAAGAAAGAAAGAAAGAAAGAAAGAAAGAAAGAAGGTATTGAAAAAAGGAAGTATAACCTGCTATGTTGGCTCTAATCTTTATTGGGCTGTGGCTGTGAGCAGAAAAGTTAATGAGTTGGGAAAAAAACCTCTGTATTTCACTGCTGTGAGACAACTGCAAACGCCCTAAGTAGATGGGTCATCGATATAAAATATAAGTCTTGAATAATCAAAAGAATACCTCAAAGTTATCGAGAGCTTAAAAGACTCTGTAGTAATTGATCCAATGAGCTTTGGGGTACAATAAACATTAAGTAGTAAAATAGAGATCGGACATAATGCAAAGTTGCAAGCAACATACTCGGACTTCTTTTTTGTTCATTATCTTGTTCTAAGCAATGTCAGAGGATGCTAGAAAGAAAGGTACATTTCAAAATACTGCTAGCTATTGCTGTTTTAGGATTTCAAAGTCACATGTCATTGTCTACTTCACAGACCATAGGAGGGAACATTCCTGCAGCGCAAGCCATTACGCATGCTCACTAATTCCTACACTTTATCCCTGCTGTGTTGCATTAGTTTCAAATTATTATACATCATGTTTAAAATTTAGGTACTCTGGATGGCTCTGACAAAGGAATTAATCATGTTCATGTTGAATCAAGGATTAATTAATTTACTTAATCTACTCAATTTTGAATGGTAGAGCCTTTAATAAAGATTGACTGATCTTGCTTGGACATTTATACAGCCTTAACGCTTGGTCTCTTCTTATAATTTAATAAATACCAGTCATTCAGAAGAAATGTAGAGACACCATGACAGCAACAATAGCTGTCAAAATTGTTTTCAATTAATTTAATTAGCAATTCTTTCAACTAGGCAGTTTGAAATAAATTAATATTGCCCTGTATCTGTGAAATAAATTAATGGATTTCAAGGTAAATTTGTGTTTAATAGCAGAACACTTATAAATTATTCTTAATCTGAATTAATCTGAATTAAATCTGAATTAAAAATATCTGTTTGTCATTTCAAATTATTTGTCAAGTATTTTGGTAAAATAAGAGGTAGATTGATTAGCTTAATATTATAATACATATATTTAAAAACAAAACAAAACAAACTCAAAAAACCAACTGTTGTTTATCAGAGCTTTTAGAAAGAGCAGTAGGTTTAAAGAATCAAATAGTAGTTTTTGAGAGTTTTTAGCTTTGTCTTTGGGGATTTTTTAATGTCCTTAACTTGCACCACTCTAAAGAATGAATAAAATATGTGCGGTCATTATTGATCAGCAATATGACCGTAATTGGTCATTACATTCAGGAGTAGGAAGGAAAATATGTTGGACTGCAATGCATCTCTTGAAGAACTGTTACTGCTTTCAATTAGCTGCTTATACAATTTGGCTAGGCTTCGACAGCAACTCTCACTGTAAAGTACAGAACATTAAACATAGGTCTTTTCCTTGTGCCTTTATTTATCTTTGTTTCAAGCTATGTGATCAGTGCTACGGAATGTATTGTTATGCAAATGAAGCAACCGTGATTTTCTTAGATCATTTTTATATCTTTTTCATTCTTAGAAATAAGTATTGTTCTATTGCAACATTTTTCATGTTTCAGATAAAAGTTCTATTAGACTACTGTTCATAAATAATAAACATTTGCAAAAATGTATCATTATGAATCTTCTTGTGCTTCTAAACATCACAGTAATTACAGGCTTTGGAGTGTGGGGAGATGGTCTAAGAAAGATTGAGTTTTATACCAAAAATACCCAAATTTATTGTGTTCATGTTCTTCTATCATTAGTAATATGTTTGGAAGTATTTGCTGCTAACATCATTCCTGTTAGATTCTCATTCTATTTTGGATGAAGAGTTTCTAAACGCTGGGTAGTGTGCAGATTTATAGACAGTATAGATGTGTCTACGTATTATAAATAAATAAAAAAAACCCTAATCATAAGAATTTGAGAGGTGCTGGAGACAAGGAGATACTATAAGTCTATAAGCCTAATGCTTTCTGTTTTGTAATTAAAAATATATTTAAATTAGTCCTAAAATAATTATATTAATCTCTAACTTCTTTGTTATTATGAGATAATCAATATTAGAATCTATTTCTACTTGGGAAATAAAAATCTAGTGTTATTTGCCCAAATACTCAAAAAGAGTTAGGACAACAACTGTTTTCAAAGACTTGCTGGTGTTCATACCTTCAAAATTTTTCAAAGATCCTTTCCATCAGCTCTGTGTTTTATTATCTAAGAGCAGTTATGGTTGGACTTCATTATCTTAAAGGTCTCCTCCAACCAAAATGATTCTATCTACTTAAAGCTAGTCCATCAGAGATTCAAAAGACATTTTTTTTCCAGACAGACCTTCCTTGTTATTTTAGGACATGTTCTGGAGTAATATCTTTACATACTTTCACAAATAAAACCTCTTACTGTATTATGAAAATCAGGCATAATTGACCTAATATTGTTCTTATTCTAAATAAGGTATTGAGACCAAAGGTAGCAGGGTTTGGTCAATACTGAACACTTTCAAAACTCCTTCTAAATATACAACTAAAGTATGGAGGATTTCTCAAATATTCTATTAGTTTTTCCATATAATAGAAAAGTTTATGAAGTTATTTTATACTACATTAAATACTAGCCTTAGGTATAAGAACTTATAATGATCCCAAAGCAATTACTTTGCTGTTACTTTCTTATAGCAAAAGACAGCCTATACTTAATAACATCTTTCCAAAATAGTGACAATTTATCAATTAGTGCAAGGACACTACCATAAAGCATGGAAAACCAAGGCTGTTAGAAAATGTGGTCAGAAAGCAGTCACAAATTGTTCACTGAAGAAAATCACAATGCTCATTTGTTCAGAGCTATGGGCTATATTCAAGACTATAATTAATAAATTGACAAGAATTGTTTAATAATGTCGTTACCTATGCTCATATGGATTATTTCCCTAATTACAAATGTAGCAGGTCAAAATCATGATGATCATAGTGAAATATAGGGTTTTTTTTCTGGGATAAACCAGATTAATTCCCCAACATTGGGCACCTGAGATTCAGCTGGACAGGGTGTTATGCCATTTTGTTTAGACCATGCTTTTGCCAAGAAAGGTTAGACCAGATTATCCTTCATGTCCCCTTCAATCCCGTATTCTATGATTCTGTTATAATTTGCAACATAATGTATAATTTAACTTTGCTAAGGACATTTTTTCAGCAAATTACTCCATTTAGTCATGCAAACAAATATGGAACATCTTGAATATTTGCCTCCAATAATTTATTTATTTCCAAGTAAATCACTAACATACTGGCAAATTTTTAGTCTTAGAGATAGAAAAGACTGAGACGAGTGATTTACTAAGCCTAAAAAAATTGTTGATAAAATTATGTATGCAGACCATGCTTTTCACAATATAAATTGTTCATTTTCTACGGAGCTACTTCAGTATTTGTGTCTTAGTTTCTGAATAAATGATTATCAAAATTTAAGACATTTATCAAAACCTCAGAAACAAGATTGATAGATTTAGTCATACAATCATAATTTTTACCAGACTGTAGTTGATGTGCTGTGGGAGAAGTAACTTTATGTCAAAAAATCTGATATTGAGATGTTTTATGTAGGGGATTTCTTGTATGCTGTGGAAACATGTTGGACACAAAAGTAATTCAAATTAAAATGACCAAATGACAGTTAAGACTTATGAGCAGCAGATGGACGTAGGTTATTTATTATTTTTATACTGTTTTGCAGTGGATCTATATTTCTGTCTGTTGTTTATAGGAATCAGAGATATGTGTATATTAATTAATGAGTGTTCTAAATCTTTTGCATTGTTTCCACTGACATATATATTCTGACTTCTTATGCTGGCATTGAAATTTCTGAAAAATACAGAGAAAGTAATGTCACTCATAACACTGTGCATTGCCAGAGTCATTTTATATACCTTTCTAATTTATACTTGTGGCTATCTTTTGTAAGAAAGATATATGCACCTGTCTTAGAAAGCTCTTTGAGAAGTTACAGGGATAATATAGAATATGTCCTTACTTCAGGAAATTACTGTGCCATATGTACCATCACACATATTGATGGATTAGAGCCACTGTTAGCAGCTAGAGTAGGTGGAGGAAATAAGTGACTGGAACTAATATGTCTGAGAGGAGGAGAGCAAAGATAGTATCAATAATATATTTTTTAGGAATGATACCAATTCACTCTAAACTGTCATGCCCAAAATTGCCAGTAATTTTGAGGAAATTACAGTGCTGCTCAGGACTTGTGTGATAATGCTTTATGATAATATGGAATTGAACTATAGAATGGGGAAATAACGGTAGTGATCAGTAGTAGCTTTATAATATATGTCTTTTTGAAGTCAGGAACAAAGTAGGGAATGTATAAGAGCAGCACTGATTTTTGAAGCATGACATTCCAATTAGATAAAGAAAATGCAGAAACTATTAAAGGGAGGATGAATAACACATATTTGTATAATTTCATGTAAATATAATTTTTCTGTAATTTTTGTAGTTATAGTATTTTTCTTTATAGATATAACTATGTAATTTCTTTTTATTCTTCTTAATTGCATATGGCAGCCTATTTTAGTTATAGGTATTTGAGCAGAGTGGAATAAAAGGATTTTCAACAGAATGCATATCCAGGTCATGTCTACCTAATGACAACAATCTTTGTTAGAGGGAGTATGTCCTACATGTCTTGTAATAGAGAAAACTATGATAACTTTGAGAAGGGTTCCAGTTAAGTAATATGCTATGCCTAAATTTTGGAGAACTTACAAGAAAACTGATCGATAAGACAAAGTAGAACTTAAGAGAAAATGTCCTTGTTGGCAACCACTACTTTTCAAATCTGGATCTGTGTATTACTTTTAAAACCACAGGAAAATGTGAGAGAATCTGTTTTAAAATATATTCGACACTCACAGCTGTAAAAATAATATATTGTCTTGAAATGCAAAGTTTCCTTCTGAATACTAGAAAAACTATGACTTTGTAAATACATAAACTGGAAATGACAGATATTAAGGTCAAATTTTATTTTGACAATGTTAAGTGTAACATGAATAAGCAAGGCTTTCTTCACATCCCTGTTCCCTGTAGTGACTGTCAATGCATCTTTAAGGAATAACAGTAATGATTAATATATAAGGTACCAATCAAATAACTCTTGATAATTTAGTATTCAACTATTAGTTATTGAACTAAAAGCATTATATCATACAAAAGTCTGATTTTAGTATAATAACCTGGATGTACAATAACTGTCTAGTACAGATTCCAGTTTCATTTAGCAGTATAGTTTAATATGAGAGGACCTTGAATAGACCTTACTGCATGGCAACCTCTTCTACTTCAAGATATTAAAAAAGATAAGTAAAATATAATGGAAGTATATTATTAAAATTTCTATTACTTAAATTTCATTAAGTGGAAAAATAAAACCACAAGTCCCTGATTCAGCTGAACAACCCATATAGACCATAGAATCACAGAATCATTCAGGTTGGAAAAGACCCTTGGGATCATCCAGTCCAACCACTAACCCTACACTACAAAGTTTCCCCCCTAAACCATGTCCCTCAAAAACACATCCAAATGACCCTTAAACACATTCAGGGATGGTGACTCAAGCACCATCTTGGAGAGCCTATTCCAGTCTCTGACTACACTGACATTTTTTTTCCCTAATGCCCTGTTTAAATCTACCCTGTTGCAGCTTGAATCCATTCCTTCTTATTCTGTTGCCAATTACATGTGAGATGAGGCCAGCACCAACCTCTCTACAATGCCCTTTCAGGTAGTTGTAGAGAGTGATGAGGTCTCCCTTTAGCCTCCTCTTCCTCAGCCTCATCAGTCCCAGCTCCTTCAATTGGTCTTCATCAGATTTGTTCTTCATGCCCTTCACCAGCTTTATTGCCTCCTCTGCACTTGTTCCAGCACTTCAATATCTCTTTTGGATTGAGATGCTCGGAAGTAGACACAGTACTCAAGGTGTGGCCTCACCACTGCCAAGTACAGTGGGAACAATCACTTCCCTGGATCTGCTTCTAATGTTTAATTCAAACTGTCCTCACTGAATTCAGTAGTCACAAGATAAGATGAGGTGTGTGGATGAGATGGTCCCTGGAATTCAGTCACACAGAAAGACATTAAACAAATGCAATACAACATTTGTTAAAGTGTAGTGCATATATTTGATTTTGTTGTAGCTTTAAATCCAGCCTCTTTGGCCAAGGGACACTTTCCTTGTTTAGATCACAGAACATGAGGACTAAACTATGTCCTGCATCATGAAGAACAACATAGGTCACTGACATGATGGAGAACATCTGGAGGTCTCAGAGCTGATTCTTACACGGACAAGTGTCACGATCTGATATTGGATACGTCACAATTTTTATGAAAGGTTTAAAGATGATCCCCAAATGGTGAAAATAAGATGCAAACGAGGTCAGATGCCACATGCATGATGAAGTTTTATTGGAGTAGCATAGCAAAGTTTCTAAAGCAGTCAGGACAGGGAGAAAAACAGCAACAGAAAAGACAGGAGAAAGCAGAAGACAATAAGTGATAGAATAGTCACCACCACAGTCCAGATGAAGATGTCAGTGGGGCAGAGAGATTCTTTTCCAGGAAAATGTTTCTGTTTTCCCATAGTGTCCCACATTTTTTTATATGGTTCTTGCCCACTACAAGCCAAATTCACTCCCTGTGCAGATGAGGAATTCCTTCTACCTTCTCTGTACTCCTCCAAGAGATAAGGGAGGGAGGTATAGGGTAGATAGCACAATCCTTTGTTTTGCTAATTGGTGCAGCAGACACCTCAGGCTAATTTATTGTAGGAGGACCGGTAGTCTTAATGAAATATTGAGGACACTTCACTCCCAGTGCCAGCTGCAGACCTTCCCCCATCTCCAATCTCAGGCACACATCTGGCAGGGGGAGGGGGGGTGGGTTCTCAAGACAAACAACAGATGTCCTTAGTGTCTCAACTTCTTGGATTTTTTGAGACAAACACTATTATATCCTGCATGTCACAACAGGTCTACTTTTCATATAGGATGACATGGATTTATCTAGTCCAGTCTTGAGAACCTCCAAATACTGAGAACATAAATAAAATATGAGCATTTCTTATCATACATTTATCTGACACTTTGAATGTGGTGAATATGATGTCTAATATTATATTAGTGTATGGAATTAATTGGTCAAATGAAAACTTATATGCTGAAACAACATTTGATTTAATTGTGAGAAGGCATACACTTAGTTTTGTTAACTAGTATTATCAAAACCAAACAACCAGACATAACAAAGAACTTTGACTTTATCCTGTCTAATATTGAAATGGTTGTTTATGCTAAGCTGACAGTATTAATAGAAGAGTCAAGGAAGATCTTAATTTACAAAATGCCATGAGGTTTTATTTGAATTCCTGAAAATCATACAGTCTGATGACGAGAAGCTCCCAAATCACATATGAATATAAATATATATATATATCCTAGGTTATGATTCATAAAATGACTATATGTTGAAATATATTTATTCAGTCTCTATTATTATTTTTTCTCTTTGAATGTTAAAGCCAGAGCTCTCTGCTTTCATTAGATCCGGTTTCTCAGAAATATAGTTTCTTGTCACTCTCACTGATCTTGTTAGGAGTGCTCAGTGTAATACTTACTGGATTTCTCTGAAGATATGCAAAACTGCCCCACCTTACATGCAGTGTAATGATCTGTAACTACTATTAGCTTCCTAAATAAAATGAAATTATTTCCTCAGTGGTAAGTTATTTCTTGAAAATTTATTTTAATTTAATTTTAATTACATATCAGCCATGTTTACCCATAATTTTCTATAGATATTCAATATTTTGTGCTTTACTATGCATAAATGTTCTCAGATGGATTTCTTTAGAAGTATAAACTTTCAACATGTTGTTAAGACAAAGGTCAAGTTTACAGTCTATACAGTGTTTTCTATTCACCTGCATATTGAAATGATCAGGTCTCTGAGAAAAGTCATGATTTAGTACTCATGTAACCAAACACACCTTGAATGTTTTGGGCATAAACACCACATATACTAGTTTATTTCCTAATGGGTTAATATGGTCAAAACTATTTAAATAGTCTATAAGATCGTAGTATTTGCTTTTTGTTTTGAGTATGTTATTGAATCACAGATTGGCAGGTGTTGGAAGGGAGCTCTGTACATAACCTCCTCCAGCCTCCTTGTTCCAGCAAGGTCACCCAGAGCAAGTTGCCCAGGATTACATTGTCCAGGTGTGTTTGAAATCCCTTTAGAGAAGGAGACTCCACCACCTCTCTGGACATACTGCTCCAGGAGAAAAGATCCTTAAACACTTAATCAAGTCCTAAATCCTTAATCAGAAAAGAAAAAGATAAGTACCTATTACTGTAACAATAACAATAGAGTAAATTGTGGATTGTCAAGCAGAAGATTTTTGGTAATTATTACATGCTAAGCAAAAACTAAAAAAAAAAAAAAAAAGTTGGACAGCTTGCATCTGTTTGGAGTACTTTGTAATATGAGTCACACATGCAGAGACAAAGTCTGGTTATGGTTTGTTTGTTGGTTGGTTGGTTGGTTTGTTCTTTTCCTCATTAGTTCTCAGATTCAAATTTGATATTTAGTCCCTTCAGCTTACTTTTCCAAATAAAGCTTTAATCTTGTGATTTTAACAAGTGATTGCAACATGCTTAGACAATATCTTCTATTTATGTTTAGCTTTTTCTGAAAAAATAAAATAAAGAAAGCTGTAACATACCAAACCACTTTATATAGTGCAAGTGATCCTCCTAGTTTATTAATTAGCACAGTTAATATATATAGCATGCTAACATTTTTCTAACATTTTTTATTCAGTTGTAACATTTGAAGATTGTCTAGGAAGACACTATAGGTAAAGCTCAGGGTATGTTAACATCCAGTAGTAAGTGGCATCTAAAAGTTATTTATAAAGTAGGAGAGACACTGGTAGTGAGCAGATTACACATGATAGATGAAATGAAGTTAATGGAACTTGTAACTAACATCCAAGAAACACAGCTGCAGTCATGGTCCACAGTTGCAGGAAGATGTAAAGTTCCCCAGAGTTGAGGACACTTCCAAAGGCAAGGAGAAAAAACCATTAGCAACTGAAATGAGGAACTCATTAAATCAGCAGACGAGAGCAATTTCCTTGCGAAAGCCACAGAAAAATCCCGATTAAAATCAGTCAAGGGTATTGTTGTGTGCAAAATTATTTCAGCAGTGGTAAAAGGCTACTTCCTTGAGGGTTTTTTTGTTGTTGGTTTGGTTTGGGTTTTTTTTCCTGGGAACATAAAAGTTAGAGAAGAGGGTTTTTCTGTAAAATGGCTTGTCTTCGAGGTCAAATAAAATAGGTCAAATAGATCATGGAGCACGCCGAGAAAACAAGAAAAGAAAAAACCAGCTATTAACGATGGTGTGAATAAAAAAAAAAGGTGGAAAACAAGCATGTTGTAAAAAGTTGTGGAACTTTATAAACAGGCAGATAACTAAATTAAGCAAGTAATGAGAAATGTGTAAGAGGCATAACCACTTGAAAACCTTACAATACAGCCAAATGTCATGGTTTAAGCCCACCCATCTGGCCACAAAACAACAGGCAGCTACTTCCTTGCTCCTCTGTTTTATGGAGAGGAGAAAATACAAAATAAGGCACAAGGGTCAAGATAAAGGTCAAGGGGAGTTCGCTTATCAGTTAAAGTCACAAAGAATGGGCTCAAATTGGGGAAACCAGTTTAAACAACAAAACAATGACAAATTTATCAATTGAATTGGACTAGAATAATGAGAAACACAATCATATTTTTAAAAACACATTCCTCTCACCCCTCCTTCTTCCTGGGCTTAATTTGACTCCCCATTATTCTCTACCTCCTCCCACCAGCAGCACCGGGAGGTAGGGTATATTAGTTGTAGTCAGTTCATCACATGTTGTCTCTGTCATTTTTTCTTCCACAGAGAGAGGACTCCTCAGACTCTTCCAGTGCTCCTTTGTGCAGTCACTTCCATGGGACACCATCCTTCATTAACTTCTCTACTGTCTGTTCTTCCTGTAGGTATCAGTTCTAAGAACTGTTGCAGCATGAGTCCCTTTGGAGGGTTTAGTACTCTCAGTGATAGACTGATTCCCTCAAAATCATGACCTTCATCAGGCACAGCAATCTGTTTCGGTGTGGAGTCCTCCACAGGCTGCAGATGGATCTGCTTCATCATTAATCTGCATGGACCTACCATCTCACTAAGGGATCTCTGCTCCAGTGCCTGAAGATCCTCCTGTCCATCCTTCTTCATTGTCCTTGGTATCTGAATAGCTATTTCTCTGAAACCTCACTCCTCTCCAAGACAAAAGAACTCGTTCACAGGTTTTCACCTGTCTCTTATCTGCCAGTTGTGGGAGGAGGAGAAAGAGCAAGACAGAGATTATTTTCTTCACTAAGATGCCAAGAAGCCTTTATTTATTAATTTACAGCTCTATTGATACCTTTTTAACTTCAAGGCAATTGGACAAGAAGCCAGCCACCCCCTGGGGTGATTGGACGGGGTGCGACAACACCCATAATCAAAACATCTTTCTAGTGTTTTACAAACTGCTTGACAACAAGGTCACAGCTGGTGAGAATCTTTGTGATCCCATCAGAAGGAAAATTCCATGCAGTAGTATTTTAACATCTACATTCACCCTCTTAAATATGTTACTTCAGAGGTGATTCCACCTTTGATCATTGGTTCAACCTTTACCAGAGGCAGGTCAAACTTGGAGACTGGGGAGCTTCAACAAGTGTTATCACGAGAACTACACCTGTAGCTCCCTCACCTGCTACCAAAATCCTGCCAGCCATAAACCCAGCACAGTAAATTTTGGAAATACATGCATTTTACATGTTCCTTTGATAACAAGTAAAAGTTGGAGAATATTTCAACAACAGAAAATTGCCCACTGGTCTTAATTGTCCTGTGTATATAAAAAAGGAGCGAAAAAAGGAACTAACAAGACAATGTTAGAATGTAATGTAATGTATAAGAGGGATAATGTGTAATTGGGGAATTTGTGCATCCAAAAGTGTATTTAGTCATGTATTAGAGTGGTATTATGTAGGAAGTGATTATAAGAATAAGTCTGCAGAGCTGTGAGGTAGTTATCTAGGGAAAGGGAGTGGTTAGAAGACATTATTAGAGTATTATAAGTATCTAATAGTATCAAATTTTTCTGTAATGCGCACAGTGGAATTTAAAAATTAAAACAAAAAAAAATGGGTAACATGGGAAAAATAAAGACCACCTTCTGAATGTTGTGCATAGGAGCTCACAAAAATAGATACAAAGATAAATGTGTTTACTTATTTGACATCAGCAATATTTCTGTCAAAATTGTTTAGCATTGTGCTTTTTTTCACCTTAACGAAGGTTAACATGCTGCAGAAAAGCCACAATGAAAATAAAAAAATGTTTGCA